>JAODAL010029674.1:0-51247 GCA_025379985.1 Phyllomedusa bahiana
GGGTTTTTTTTTTTTTTTGCTTTGTTGAGGAGATGACATTTTATCTGCTCTGAGTGCGCATAGTCAGGAATGGGATAAGGTATTCTGGTGTCATAGGCAAATAAGGCATATATCGGCCCTCAATGGGAAAAGACAGCCCACTCCATCCCTTCTTGTGCCCTCTTTTCTGCCGGGGATGAAGTGGTACCCTTGGCGGTCACCTACCCTCATCTACCCTTCGTCCCGACCTTGCACACAGGCAGGGGTGCCAATGGGAGTCCTGTCAGGGGCCCTAATCGAAAAGGGGGCCACTGATATGTTAAAATATGAAGTAGTAATGGGTGGGGGGCCCCCTTTGTTTTTGGCTTATGGTGTTGAAACGGTTAATAGATGACTGGGGCCCCCTGCAACAGGTTTGGCATTAGGGCCCAAAGAGGATGGCCCCACAGGACAGATGCGGCGTTGAGAAAAAAAGTTATTACCCTTACAAATTATTTTTTTGCTTAAGTTTTTTTTTCTCCTGCTTCATCCCACTGCAATTGAAGGAGGGATACGAGTGATATTAACACGATAAAACCACCCCCACCCCCGACCAGGAAGAGATAAAAGCTTTAATTAAAGTGCTTGGGCTCTGTGAAAAGAATGGTGAGAAAATTTTTTTAAAAATCAAGTTTTTTTCAAAATAATTGTCTTTTAAATTCCCTTGTTCAGGAGATGAAATTTTATCTGCTCTGAGGCAACAGGTTTTCTGTTCCTGTCCTCGCTCCCTTCCTGATTGAAAGAGAGAGAGCGAATCACCCAGGACAGATCAGCTTGGAATAGAGTGTGTTATCTCAAACCCAAAAAAAGGGAATATTACTTTGTTATTTTACTTTAAATTTGAACTCTTGTCTAAATAAGATATCCTGTTTATGTCAGAGCAATTAAAGGCGGGGAAATATATATGTATTTATTTTTATAGAACACCCACAAACCTGATGGGAAAGAGTGGGAATCTGAACTGTCTTTTTGGCTTGTGAAAAACTGGTGCAAAAATCACTTTGAATCTCTATTAAAAAAGCAAAACAATATAAACCTTAACCTCACCCGAAATCAAACAAAGTTGGGGTAAAAATCCAACCCCAATTTTTTCCCTAACCAAATTTAAAACCCAAAATTTGGGCTTTGGGTTAAGTTTTTTTCTGGCTTTAAAACATTAAATTACAATTACATGACATCACTAGTCCTTCCTTGCTCCCAGTGTAGCCGAACTTCTGGCATGACATCACCTCGCTGCTTTTGGTGGGACCTCACTTCAGGTTGATTTCACCTCATTGTTCCGGTGGGTTCAATAGGTTTGGGCTTGCCTCATTGCTCCTGATATGGCCTCACTTCTAGTTGGTCACCTTTTGCTCCAAATATGGTCTGACCTCTGGTTGGTGTCATCTTGTTGATCCCATATGGCTACTTTGGTTGGTGTACCTTGTCGACCCGGTCGTAAAACTTCGGTTTGGGCATTGCCTTGTTCTCCTGATGTGCCTCTTAGGTTGGTTCATTTTTTGCTCCAAATATGGTCTGACCTCTGGTTGGAGACACCTTGTCGATCCTGGTGTGGTTTGACTTCTGGTTTGTGTCACTTTTTATCCCGGGGGTTTCTGCTTTTTTGGTTGGCGTTCCCCTCGTTGCTTTCCTGATAGGGCCCCTCACTTCTAGTTGGTGTCATCTTTTGCTCCAAATATGGTCTGACCTCTGGTTGGAGTCACCTTGTCGATCCTAATAGGGTCTATCTGACTTCATCTTGTTGATCCCGGTGTGGTCTGACTTCTGGTTGGCATCATTTGTAAAATCCCGTACGCCCTGTTTTTCTGGTTGGGTGTACTTTTCGAGCCTGATCCAGCTTCACTTCTGGTTGCTGTTGCTTTGTTGCTCCTGGAGTGGCTTCACTTATAGTTAGCATCACCTATTGCTCCAAATATTGTGTGACCTCTGGTTAGCGTCACCTTGTCAATCCTGGTGTGGTTTGAATTCTGGTTTGTGTCACTTTGTTGATCCCAGGACGGTCTGACTTCTGGTTGGCATTGCCTCGTTGCTCCTGATGTGGCCTCACTTCTAGTTGGTGTCACCTTTTGTTCCAAATATGGTCTGACTTCTGGTTGGTGTCACCTTGTCAATCCCAATACAGTCTGACTTATGGTTAGCATCACCTTGTCGATCCCATACGGCAGAATTCTTTTTCGCATTCCCCTCGTTCTTTAGTGGCCCACTTTCTATTTTCATGTCCCCCTTTTGCCCAAGTTGGTTGACTTTGGTTGGTGTCCCCCTTGGTGACCCCCGGTGCAGTCTAACTTCTGGTTGGTTTTACATTGTCGATCCCATTTCAGTTGACTTTGGGTTTTGATCCCCTTGTCGATCCGTAGGTTTCGACTTCTGATTGGTTTTTTTTTGGCGTATTTCTTGAACCCTTCACGGCTTCATTTCTGGTTGGTGTTGCCTCGTTGCTCACAATGGAGTCTCTTTCTTTTAATCCCCAATATCGCCCCCCGAGGCCCTTATTTTGGGTTTGGGGTTGTCAACATGTCGATTGCAATGTGGCCTAACTTCTGGTTGGTGTCACCTCTTTGCTCCAGGCACAACGTCACTACCAGCCAATGTCACCAACAAGGTGTCATCTGGAGCAAGGGGGATCAAAGTAAAACCGCTTAGGGAAAAGGGTCTGGAAAAATTTTTGGGTTTTTTCAAAAAAAAATTGATTCAACCCAAATCTTTACCCAATTAAAATTTTCTTTTCCAATTTGACCTTGACCTGAATTCGAAGCGCATGCTTCTTTGCATTGGTGTCAGTACCATGGTGGAGGCAGGTGGAAATCTCTATAGAATGAAGTCTGTGCCTGGCGATTTTTCCCCAAAAATTGCCCGATGCCCTCTAAATGTAAAAATAAACCCTTAAGAAATTTTCTGGGGAAGAAGAACATTTCTGTACATATAAAGTTGCTACAAACCCTGGTAAATGCAGCCTATGCCACTAACAGGAGCCAAAATGCTCCAAAGATAGAGAAGAAAAAAGAACAGCAAATAATGTCCCTGCAAAAGATGAAACTTATTATTATTCCAAACAACTAATCATCTCCCCCACAGATCAGATGTAACAGGATTTGCATGATCTTTTCAGATGTAATCCTCTTACAGTTACACACACTTGTCATTTTCCAAACTATTAATCATTTAGTATTATCACAAGTGGAAACATTGTATCTCTGCTTTTTGGGGGTTGCTTTTGTTAACTTCCCAATTTTCTTTTTTTTTTCTTTTTTTTTTTTTAACTAGAACAAAGTCATTTTTGTGAAGGGTGATGAATCGCGCTCTGATTTCTGTGAAATATTTGGGATACATCTGTTTCTGATCTGAGTAACAATCATGCAGCCACCTGAGAGAGACCTGGACATCAACATTGGCCATGTAAGAAGATCCCGAGTGTGATCCTTTCCTTTCACCAGCCATCATTACATTGTAAAACATTGTGGCTGTGAGATAGACAAAGTTATAAATATCACCCAGCAAAGATCTAGGGGGCGAAAGGGCTCTCATGGTTTCTAGAGTTCTGTCTTATCTTAATGGAAATGCAAATTGAAATTGTGAAGCCGGCTCTCTATAGAGTGGACGTATATTCTCCCCACTACACAGGGTAAGAAAGTCTACAAATTTGGTTAGAATTTGGTTCTGTCTTACAAAAAGCACCAAATCATTTGCTTCTACTTAAACATTTTTTATGTAGGACAATGGCACAAGCCATCTGCCCGCTCCAAAAAGGGGAGCCTCAAAATACGTTTCTCATTGCGTTCTATAAGAGATGGATACATCCGGAAAACAAAAATTTATCATTTTAAAAAGGTTAGACCAAAAGTTTGGGGCACACCTTTCATTCAAGAAATTTTTGTATTTTTCATGACTATAAAAATTGTAGATTCACACTGGGGCATCAAAACTATGAATTAACACATGTGGGAATTTATATTATCAAAAAAGTGTGAAACAACTGAAAAACGTCTTAGTTCTGGTTTTTAAAGTCCTCCTTTTGCTTTTATTTCTCCCCCTTTGGGACCTTTGGCATTCTCTTGATGGTTTTTTGTCACCCAATGGTCTTACTTACAGGGGCCCTGTAGGTTTTTTAATGGGATTTCTTGCCTTAAAAATGTGGTTGGGGCCATAGTTGTGTTGTTCAGAATCAGGTGGAACACACTATAGTCCCCCCTGAAAGGACTGTTAATTTCCATTAGGGAGAAAAAAAAAGCTAATAAAAAAAACAATGGGGCCCTCACTACTTTAAAAATGAAAGGTTTTTAGTCCGAAAAATTGGGGGAAACTTTTTAAAATGTCACCCAAATGCAGTGGGAAAAAAAAATAAGCGCTACATAGAAAATGGGGTGACTGAGGAGCGCCCCGGAAAGGAAGGCGATCATTTGTCCGGAGGGGTAAGTTATCCCAGTCACCCCTCAGAAATTGCAGGTTAACAGCCGTCAGATTAGGACCCGGTCAATGCCCCCCAGAGCAGAACATCTTACAACAACTGTTAAAGGGGACTATTGCAGCAGCCCTTTATGGAAAAAAGCTATAAGAAACCACTGTTAAAAGGGAGGCAACAAACAGGGGGAGGGCTTTTTTGGGCAAAAACACAAGAATGGACTTTTGCCCGTGGGAAAACTGTTTTGGTTGATAGTCCAAATCTAATCTTTGGTTTCAACACCCGGTCTTGTGCGAAGCAGAAAAGGTGAACGAAAGGGCTAAATTGGTTCCTCGTGAGCATGGGGGAGGAGGGGGGGATGGTGTGGGGGGGCCTGGTTCCCACTGTGAAGCATGGAGGAGAGGTGGACAGTGTGGGGGGGCCTGGTTCCCACCTGAAGTGGAGGAGGAGTTGAAGTTTGGGGGGTTTGTGTGCCTGTTGGGGGTTTTTCAAAATTTAAGGAATATGCCCCCATGGTCACCCAGATCTTGCGTGGCTGTATTCCATCCGGATTGACGTTAGTTTAAACCATCATTTGTTTTTCAACAGGAAACGACCCCCAAAAAAAACCAGACTGTGTAAGGGTATTTGACCCAAAAAGGAGGTGAGGATGCTACTCAGGACCTGGCTCCCCCAGTCACCAGACTTGAACCCAATCGGATGGTTTGGGGTGAGCTGGACCGCAGATGAAGGCAAAAAAAGGGGAAACAAGTGCTAAGATTCTGGGAAATTTCAAGACTGTTGGAAGCCTTTAGGGAACTAAAAATTCTTTAAGTTAAAACAAGGGTATGCCAAGGATGTGCAAAAAGAGGAATCAAAGCAAAAGGTGGAAGAACCTAGAATATAAGACAGATTTTCAGTTGTTTCACACTTTTTTGATTTTATAGTCATGAAAATACAGAAAACTGTTGGAATGAGAAGGTGTGTCCAAACTTTTGGTCCATACTGTATATATATATTGACATAGCAAGTCAAGAAACTTGATTTATTTTATTTGGTTCAATTTGGAAGGGAAATAGGGCATTTTAAAGGTCTGAACCATATATATATATAGTGGAGAAAAAAAGTATTTAGTAATTGTGTAAATTCTCCCACAGATGAGGGTGTCCTGTAACTGACATGATAGCTCGACCTCAACTATGAGAGACAAAATGAAAAAACAAAACCCGAAAATCCCATTGTCTGATCTGGATAGAATTTATTTGCAAAATATGGTGGAAAATAAGTATTTGGTCAATAACAAACATTCCTCTCAATATTTGTTCTATCTCCTTTGTTGGCAATGACAGAGGTCGGACGTTTTCTGTCTTCCAAGGTTGCGCACACTGCTGCTGGGATGTTGGCCATTCTCCATGGGAGATCTCCTCTAGAGCAGTGATGTTTTGGGGCTGTCACTGGGCAACACGGACTCCCTCCAAAGGTTTTCTATGGGGTTGAGATCTGGAGACTGGCTAGGCTACTCCAGGACCTTGAAATGCTTCTTATGAAGTAATTCCTTCGTTGCCGTGGCAGTGTGCTTGGGAGCATTGTCATGCTGAAAGACCCAGCCACGTTTCATCTTCAATGCCCTTGCTCATGGAAGGAGGTTTGCACTCAAAATCTCACGATGCACAGCCCCATTCATTCTTTCATGTACATGGATCAGTCGTCCTGGTCCCTTTGCAGAGAAACAGCCCCAAAGCATGAGGTTGCCACCCCCAAACTTCACAGTAGGTCTGGTGCCCCCCCCCCCCCATGCTTCACAGTAGGTCTGGTGTTCTTTGGATGCAACTCAGCCTTCTCTCTCCTCCAAACACGATGAGTTGTGTTTCTCCCAAACAGTTCTACTTTGGTTTCATCTGACCATATGACATTCTCCCAATACTCTTCTGGTTTATCCAAATGTCTCTAGCAAACTTCAGACAAGCTGGAAAATGAAACTGGTTTAAAAGGGGTTTTGCCAGGAAGTGAGTTCCTTACCTTTATCTGCTCAGGAATAAGATAAACAAAGCAGCTGAGTCATGAAACGGCTGCAGGGGTGAGAGGGGGGGGGGTAAGCAGAGAGTGAGGCAGAATGGAGTGTCTGCAATGTTTACTCAAATAATTACAGTGCAAACAGTGGATTCTCTATACAAAAGACACAGGCTCATTCACTGCTATTTCTCCCCAGTCCCCTGCAAGCTCCATCATGTTCCCTGTCATCAGATAAGAACTGCAAGCTGGGCCAGATCAGCTCCTGTCAGTGTCCTGGTCGTGTCTAATGTAATGTAGCTCTCACAGCCTTCACTTTTTGTAATCACATGTATATAGAAAAGTGATTAAATACCCATTTTGGAGGATCCCACGTCAACATTACATCGTGGCAAAACCCCTTTAAGCAGCGGGACACGTCTGGCACTGCAGGATCTGAGTCCCTGGCGGTGTAGTTATTACTGATGGTAGCCTTTGTTACGTTGGTCCCAGCTCTCTGCAGGTCATTCACTAGGTCCCCCGTCTGGTTCTGGGATTCTCACCGTTCTTGTGATCATTTTGACCCCACGGGGTGAGATCTTGCAGGAGCCTCAGATGGAGGGAAATTATCAGGGGTCGTCCATTTTCCAATTATTGCTCCCACAGTTGATTTCTTCACACCAAGCTGCTTGCCTATTGCAGATTCAGTCTTCCCAGCCTGGTGCAGGGCTACAATGTTGTTTCTGGTGTTCTTCGACACGAAAAAAAATATTAAATCAATAAAATCATGTTTATTTCTTTATTTTCGTTAGCCAAGGATCAATAGTATGGGTGCAACGAAAATAAAGAAATAAACATGACTTTATTGATTTAATATTTTTTTTTCTTTACCCCCATATTATCATTCGTTTTATATAAACATCGGGACCACTTCTGTAGTCTTATCATTTGATTTCGGCCATGTACAGTTTTATTTCAGATTGCATTAGAAAACCCAAATAACCGCGCCTTTTTTAACTTAGCCAATCACAGAGCTCGCTCAGAATTTCTTTTCCCCATAGAACTCTATGAGAAAGTAGCTTGCGCTCTGATTGGCTAAGCCGGACGAGCCCCCGCTAGCTCAACCAATCAGCTCGTTTCTGCATTTTTACTGTATTTTGAACTGTCCCGCCTTTGAATATGATTGGTCAATTTTTTCCATAGTTAGAATGGGTCCCTGTCGCTCCTATTCTGATTGGTCAATTCTCCTCATAGGATATAATGGGCCACTGTCGCTCCTATTCTGATTCGCTGGTTTATGCCGGGACCAATGAGAAGAGCTTAAACAATTTGAATAACTGTATTTCCGGCGATTCTCTTATTGCAATTCCCTATGTAGCGCCGGTCTCGGCGACAAACGCGTTGTTCGGGATTTAATGATTTTTTTTAAACAGAAGGTTTTTAGCACTTTATCTGATAATGTTTTACACTTAATAAAAAATTTATTTTTTTTTGAATACTTCATGCCGCCGGCGCTGGGGAGCCAGATTTCAAAAGCGCCCATCTCCCCATAGACTATAAGGGGAGAAGTAGCTCGTGCTCTGATTGGTTGGGAAAAGCCAAGCCACCGCTAGCTCAGCCATCAGCTCTTTTCTGTATTTTTACTGTATTTTGAACATCCCGCCTTGGATTTTGATTGGTCTAAACTTCTCCATAGACTAGAATGGGTCTTTGTCGCTCCTTTCTGATTGGTCAATAATTCTCCATAGGTTTTAATGTTTTCCCCTGCCCGTCCTATTCTGATTGGCTGAGCTAGCCAAGCCCCCGGTAGCTTAACCCAAATCACCTCTTTTCAGCATTTTTACTGTATTTTGAACTATCCCGCGTGGATTCTGATTGGTCTAAACTTCCCCATAGGTTTTAAGGGTTCACTGTCGCTCCTTTTTCTGATTGGGGGTTTTTATGCCGACCAATCAGATAGCTTTCTGAATTTGAATTACTGTATTTCCCGGCAATTTCCAATTTCCTAATTCTTGAATTAGGATATTGGAAAGTGATTTTGTTTTAGGTATTTCTTATTTTTAAGGTTTTAGCTCGTTTCCTGAGAAGGTTGAACGCCTTTAGAAAGGCGATTTTTGATTCATACTCCGCTCCGACATCTAGAATGATTTCTCGCTGTTTTCCAGCCTGTCTCGCATCGGAACTGTTTTTCGCCGCTTTCCCGCACGGCGCCTAAGTCCCGCACGGCGCCCATGTCCCCGCACTGCGCCCCAAACACTGGCGAGGCGCAGGGAACAATTCCCCGCATGTACGAGCGCACCGCCTCAGACGGCGAATCTTAGGTGCAGCCCCGCACTGCGCCTCAGTCCCCGCACTGCGCCTAACACACTCGCGAGGCGCGGCGGACTTTACATAGGATGTATGAGCGCTCCCCGGCCCCGACAAAAATCAGGCGCAGATTTAGCCAGACAACTAGCGGAAAAGCGCGCCCCGACCCGGCGAGCTGCATACATGTCGCCCTTTGTCTCTCATAATTGAGGTCGACCTATGATGTCAATTACAGGCCCCTCTCATCTATCTAAGTGGGAGAACTTGCACAATTGGTGGCTGACCAAATACTTTTTTGCCCCCACTGTATGAACCTGTCATTTGTGGGTTCATAAATCTGGTGTGTGGTATGCCTTGCATAGCCTAGCATATCTGCAGTGCATTCAAAAGTGCCGTGCCTGGCTCAAGTTTTGGCATATGATTGTTCATACATCTATAGAACAGGACCACAACAGTTTCTTTTTGTTGCAAGATACACCCAAAAAAAGGCTGCAGCCCCGAGGAGCACCAAGAGACTTTATTGGCAAGATTTAAGATGTCACAATCCCATTAGACCCCCTAAACTATCTACTAAGAGGGGCAGGGCAAACCCTTCCCAAACAAAAGGCTAATCTCACGCTCCACATCCTCACTGTGGCCAGATGTGCGATTGGAGGAAAATGGAAACAAACTCTCCAACCAGACATCTCAGAGCTTATACAAAGAGTTAGGGAGGTACGCCGGATGAGGCAATTAGCAGCCTCCTCATCCAATAGACTTGATCTCTTTCACAAAACGTGGTCCATTTGGGACACATACTGGATTCTCAACCCGCCTTGATATTTGAATCCCACGGGCCAGCACAGGACCTATTTCCTTCTCCCTTCCCTTCCTTGTGTTTCTCTGTCTCGTCTGGATGTAATATCTTTTGAATGTTTATATACATCGTATGGTTTTTTCTCCTATTGTTATTGGATAATGTTATGTTGCTCTACACCTCCTCACACGAGGTTCTACACCTTAGGCCCTGTTCACACGGCTGTTTTGGCCACGGGTATCGCTGCGGCTCTCGCCGCGGTTCCCGCGGCCAAAACCTCGTCGTACCGCGCCGCAAACTCGTGTCTCCCGACGCGGGTTTGCGGCGCGGGTGGGGCGTGGTTAGGGGCGCAGCTTGCGCCGAGAGTTTGCCCCCATGCAAATTAATAGCAGGGGGCAAACCGCGCCGAGAGCCGCAGTCCAGCCGCGCACCACCCGCGGCGCCTCCCGAGAATTGGCAGGAGAGTTCTTCACATGCGCGGGTTGAATAGTAACGCGGTTTCCCATAGGAAACCATGTTAATAAACTAGGCGCGATTTAGCCGTGGTTATGGCCGCGGAAACCGCGTCGGAACCCGCAGCCATAACTGCGGCCAAATCCATTGTGTGAACAGGGCCTTATACAGAACTGTGAATTTTTATAGTTATTCAACGAATTTTGAGAATTGACTTCAATGCTTTATTTTGCAACAAATTGTATCAATATCAGTTGTTAAAGTATTGCACTAAAAGTATATAAAATTGATTGTTATATACTGAAAACTTAATAAAAATTTCAATTGAAAAAAAATGTATTTACTTTTGGATTCTTTGGTTGTTTTCCTATTATATCAATTTATTAAAAGAGTTGAAAATCAGTGGAGGTCGTGAAAATTCAAAAAGAAGTATCAACAGCACTCAGTATATTCAGATGCTTGAAAAGTGATATTTTATTACATCCAAGGTGCTCCATGCAAGGACAATAAATTACTTGTGTGACAAACCTGACGTTTCGGTCAATGCAACCTTATTCATAACCGTCACTGGAAAAAGAAAAAGTATATACACATAAACAAAACAATATAATGTGAGACCATAATAAAATATACACAAAAACACAAAAGATCATGATGATTACAAAGGTATCCGTATATACACAAAAGAAAGATACACTGATGGTCGTGAGACAACACAGTATATGTCATAGCAAAGGGTATTATAGGGGTACAGCCAAAGGGATAAATATATACAAATATATACATACAATAATAGGCACAATTATGGCCATAAACATGTTGATGAGCCATAATAAATATAGTTAATGCTGCAAGAAATAATGTAGCCATAGGAGCATACAGCTAAGATAATATAAAGCCAATAGCATAAGTAAAAGATGGAGCCTATTGTGCCCTATATAAAACCCTATATGGGATAAAAAGGATGTAGACAATAAGAAACTCACCACATTGGATTAAAGAACATGAGTATAATTGAACGCGGACGCAGCCGCCAGGAGAGGGGAGTGTTAGCTATCTCCAGGACGCCAGCGTCTTATGAAGAGTGAGCATGTTGGGGTAGGGAACCGGCGTATCATGGAGGAGAGGAACTACGGTGCCTGCTCATACAAGTCGCAGCAGCACAGCTCTAGCAGCTCTTGGGGATAGATTTAGGAAAAACACTGGCGGCAGGCGGGGAGTCCGTGCCTGTGAGTATATGACAAATAGAATAGATGCCAGGGTCGCATCTAATAGGAGATGCAGAACAGAGTATGAGCTGTATAGACACAAAGATCACACAGAAGGGGAATAGAGAACCAGAAAAAGAAACAAAATAATTGGAGGGGGAGGAAGAGTAATGTTAGAATAAAGTAAAGATATGTAGAAGAACCATAAAGGATAAGGAGGATGTGTAGGATAATGTGAGAGAGATGACTGAGGATATGTAGAAGGAGCAGGGAGATGACTGAAGATATGTAGAAGGAAGAGGGAGATGACTGAATATATGTAGAAGGAAGAGGGAGATGACTGAATATATATAAAGGGGGGACAAAAGAAATGAATATATGTGGGGAAATAGCGAAAACAAATGAAGGAATAATAAGATGTAAAATAATAAAGGAGGGAATGAGACAAGAAAAAAGGGGGGAAGTGGGGACAAAAAATGTATGAGATAAGAGAGAAAAAAACTATAGATTGTAGAGGCCCCTGGCTATATCTCATCCTGACGATTTCCCTGGGATTATCGAAGCTGTGGGAAATAGAAAAAAAGAAAAGTGGTTTATGAAAACAAGTATTCACATTCCCTGTTGAGACTCCTAGGATGTAATGTATCCAATGTATGTATCCAAAAGGACTCTCATTGTTTGAGTAATTCTTTATGATTACCCCCTCTTGGATGGGCACCTTGATCAAGGATCAGAATCTGGAAATGTTATGTTTGGCTACTGCAAAATGGAGTGGTTATTGGGAGCCAAGTTTTATGCAGCATAGAGTGGGATTATGGTTGGATATTCGAATCTTTTGTACGTTGAGTTGTCTCCACCTACATATAATACACCACATGGACATTTGATGAATAAAGACTACAAAGGCGCTATCACAAGTATGGAATCCTTTGATCTAAATTTATTTACCAGTTCTAGTGTGGAGGACGATATGAGACATGGTGAGTACCTAATCTAGGGTATAACAGGTGCCAATTGAGAGTAGAGGGTCCTATGGTCTGCTTTTCCACCAACTTATCACGGATTGTTTGTATGGTCTTTTTGTGCAAATGAAACCTGTTCTGACGTCTTGGAAATTTTAGATATGCATACATTTTAAAATTCCCATGCTTACGATGATATGTTATTACACCTTTCATTAACAGATGGTGATAATGTACAAAAGGTAGCTGGGGGTTTGTTACCTTGCTTTCTCTCTTTTTCCACATTGTATTTGTCATCTCATTCAATTCTTTTTTCTCTAACTGTTGGGTCTGAGACAATGCGTTTACTCTCATGACTTGTAGATTTAGGGAGTAAATTCTTAGTATTTTTGAGGATTACAACATTTTGAAAGTGTAGTAAATTGTTCTGTCATTGGCTTGAATATATTGTCAGTCTGTATTGAGTTATCATGGCTTCTTATGACGAAGAATGTCCAAAAAATTGGGGAATTCTGATCAAACTCCTGGATAGTAAATTGGAGTTCTGTGACGAATAGTATTCATCCCTATTTTGGAATTTGTCTAGATGTGAGAGACCTCTACCCAAATACCAAATATATTGTCTATATATCTTTTCCAGATCATGGCATGTTTCTGACAGAGGTCATTGTTGTAGATAAAAAAAATTTCAAACTGGCCGATATGGGATATTGGCAGATGGTGGTGCAATATTGACCACCATAGCTGTCCCACGTCTCTGTCTGTAAAAATGTGTTCTCAAAGATAAAGTAACTCTCTGTCTTCTTTCCAAAATAATGGTGAAAGATCAGTACAAAAATGTAATTTCCTCTGGGCTGAATCTTCTAATATGATCGAAAATGCTTTCAATACTCCTTTGTGTGTTTCATTTGATGTATATAAATTACAAACATCAAAAGAAACTAGAGGCAGTATCAGGAATCTTATCAATGGTACACAAAAATGACAAAAAAAGTCCTTTATTTTTATGAAGGATTGTGGGGTGTATCATATGTCCTCCACCCTAGAACTGGTAAAGATTTGAGATCAAAGATTCCATACTTTGATAAGCACCTTTGTATCCTATATTACAAATTCCATGTGGTTTAATTATATGTAAGGTGAGACAACTCAACGTACAAAAGATCGGATATCCAACCCATAAATCCACTCTACGCTGCAAATAAAACCTTGGCTCCCAATACCACACCCAATTTTGCATTATCCCAAACATAATATTTCACATATCCTTCCTCATCATCTCTCTCACATTATCCTACACATCCTTCTTTAAATCCTTATGTTCTTCTACATATCTTTACTTTATTCTAACATTACTCTCCCCCCCACCTCCCACCGTTATTTGTTCTTTTCTAGGTTCTCTATTCCCTTCCTATTGATCTTTGTGTCTATACAGATAATAGTCCTATTCTGCTTCTCCTATAAGACGCGAATCCGTGGCGTCTAATTCTAAGTGCCATTTACTCACAAGGCGCAACTCCCGCCCGCGCCTGCGCAGCTTCCCTACATCCTACTCCAAGCTGCAGAAACGCCTTGCACGATTTGTCCACGCAGGCCGCCGTAGTTCCTCCACGCATGCACGGTTCCCGGTGCCCAACGCGCTCACTCTTCTTAAGATCTGGCGTCCTGGAGATAGCTAACACTCCTCTCTCCTGGCGGCTGTGTTGTTCAACCTATACTCAGTTCTTCTAATCCAATGTGGGTGAGTTTTTCTTATAGTCCTACATCCTTTTATCCCATATCAGGGTTTTTATAATAGGGCACAATAGGCTCCATCATTTACTTATGCTATATATTAGCTGTATTGCTCCTATGGATCATTATTTCTTGCCAGCATTAACTATACTTATTATGGCTACACTCACAAGGTTTTATGGCCATAAGTGTGCTTATTATTTTATGAATTATATGTATATATATAATCCCTGTGGCTGTACCCTTGTAATACCCTTTGCTATGACATTTACTATGTCTATCAGTGTATCTTTCTTTTGTGTAAATATGGATACTTTTGTAATCATCATGATCTTTTGTGAATATTTTTTAATGGTCTCACATTATATTGTTTTGTTTATGTGTATATACTTTTTTCCTTTTTCCGAGTAACGGTTATGAATAAGGTCGCATTTGACCGAAACGTCAGGTTTTGTCCACAAATAATTTATTGTCCTTGCATGGAGCACCTTGGATGTAATACAATTTCTCTTTTCACGCATCTGAATACTTTGCGTGCGGTTGATACTTCTTTTTGATTTTATGGGATTGCTCAAACCCATCAACTAGCACATCATCCAGGTTACCCGACCAGTCGCGTGCCGAACATTACCCTAATTTTGCTTTGATGTCTTGAAATAGTTCTGTAGAAAACGTTGAGAAGTGATGCTCTTCAGATTTATGTTATATTACATTCATCCAAACCCAAAGTGGCTCAGAAGTGCATTTTTTTTAAAATCATCCAAAACTTGAGTTAAGGATTAGGCCTTATGGATTTTTAGGAAGTTTAACCCCCTCACCACCGATATTTCACATTTCTGGTGAGTCATAGTGTGGTAATGGGCTTTGTAGCAGGATCATTGAGCCAGACTTGTACATCCTTCCTACTCATGTCTATACAATGCATTAAGCTGTATAGATGATTGGCGTCCAATAGTGATGAAGCGGCACCAAGGGGGACTCAAGTATAGTATAAAAAAAAAAAAAAAAAAGTTTTTAAAGTTTAAAAAAATATATATTAAAGTTCTAATAAAAAAATAAAAAAACTAAAAAATGACAGATAATTGTTGTTGGCCGCGGACTTAAAAGTCCAATCTAATACCCACTAACCGACCCTGGGACATATGAGTACGTCCCAGGGTCGTAATGCTAAGGAGCTTTGCAGAGGGATCCCTCCGTGGTCACCTCCTAATCGCAGCTAACACCCAGTGGTTACAGCACGGGGGGGGAGGGGAGGGAGGGGGAGCTCCGCCCGCGATGCTTAATCCCATAGACGCCCCGCGCAAAGATGGCCCGTGCCGACTAAATAAATGAAAAACGGTGCCGTGCGCACGAGGATCTTCACTCCTATCAGGACATAACAGTGAGATCGCTGATTCTTGATGGTATAACATGCAGCATGGAAGCCTTGTGAAGGTTCCATCTGAGCGAGCTGCATGTTTGAATTTTCCCCACTTCCGGCCCCAGGCGAGGAAGTGGGGAATCCGCCATCCTTGTACGAGACCTAATGCATGGTCCTATGCAATTCATTAGGTTAGGCTGTATTAACAATGTTGTGCCCCCTACTTGATGAGGCACACTAGGGGGACTCAAGTTTTAAAGTAAAAGAAAAAAATAAAGCTGTAAAGTGTTAAAAAAAGTTATTAAAAGTTCAAATCACCCGCCCTTTCGCCATTTTACAAATAAAATAAAATAATAAAAAAGTGACTACATCCAAAAAAGTTACAATCTCTAAAAATATAACATCAATTTATACTGTAGCTGAACACCTCCGTTAGAAGAAGAAACAAAATTCCATATACGCCAAAATTTGCTTTTTTTGGTCATTTCACGTCCCATAAAAAATGGAAGTAAAAATGATCAAAAAAGTTGCGCGCATTCCAACTGCTAGCAATAAAAAGTCTCGCTTCAGCCGCTAAAAATGCCCCTCACTGACATCTGTATTAGTACAAAAAGTATATTGGTCCGCACAAAATGGCGCCGCGGCACAAATTTCAAAAACATAACGGAAACCCTACATGTCTTGTTAATTGGCGTGATACGGATCGAACCTGTAGAATACAGAGAACATATAATTTTTACTGAAGTTGAACGCCGCAAAACAAAACTCCCGCAAACATGGTGTAAGTACGTTTTTTTTCACGATTTGTTTCCACTTGAAAATTTTTTTGCGGTTGCCAGTATATTTCTATAATACAGTGAATAACACATTAGAAAAAGTACATCATGTCCACAAAATGAAAAACCCTCACAGGTCTATGAAGGTGGAAAATAAAAAAGTTATAAGCTCCGGGAAGGTGGCGGGAGGGAAAAACGAACGTGTCACCCTTAAAAAAAATGCAAGGAGGTCCTTAAGGGTTAAAATATAACATCACCTTCCCCACACGTAATCACCGGAGAGAAGAAAAAAATTCCAAACATCAAAATTGTGTTTTTTTTTGCTCATTTCACATCTCCTAAACATTGGAATAAATTTGATCAAAAGAGTCGCGGGTATTCCAAGCTTGGTACCAGTAAAATTCAGCTTCAGTCCTCCAAAAATGCCGCATCACAAAGTCCTGTAGGTAGAAGTATAAAAATTATTGGTCGCAGAAAATTGCGGCCAGCAAAAAATATTAAATAAACAAAATGTTTGAATTTTTATATGGTACCCAAAATATAATGAAAAAAAGCCCTACATGTTTGTTCTTGCTGGATTTTGTATCAACCTGTAGAACACGATAAACACATCATTCATATACCAAAGATTATAATGCTGTAAAACAAAACTCCCCCTAACATGGCGCAAGTTACTTTTATTTCACAATTTGCCCCACTTTAAGAATTTTTTTTCGATTTTCCCAGCATATGTCAATGGTTCCATTAGAAAACAAATCTTGTCCACAAAAGAAATCCCTCCAAAGGTCTCGGTAGAACAAAAAGATAAAAAATTACGGCTCTGGGAGGCAAGGAGGGAAAAACAAATCGGCCTCGGCAAGATATAAGGACGGTGATGCCGGGGCCATGTACCAACTAAAACCCAGAACCTCATATTTAACATTTTTCCAGTATGTCATATTTTTTATCTGCCCAAGAATGCTGGCGAGCAGAGGGTGTCGTGTTTTGTGTTGGACTCGAAAGAAGTGCTGGGGCATCCCCCCTAATATACATTGTAGGTGTCACTAATAGGGCCAGTAAGCCACATGGTGACCAACACGTATCTTATTTATGGCACCCTTCTGTATCGACCTTATCTATATGCAATTTGTAGCAACCAGCAAACCACAACCCCCTCATACATAAAGGCTGTGAGTGGTTGTTGTTTTGTATTTTTTGCATTTGTGCCCTCTCCCCATGCATTATACTGTGGCTTTTCATGCAGTGCAGGTGTGAACAGGTATCAAGTCATGTGCAGTTTTTCTACCATCTAATGTTCCCCTAGCAGCGAGGGTGTGTGAGCTGCCTGCTCAGCAATTTATCCAGTAGCAATATGGGCCAGAGTATTGCCTGCCTACTGGGTTCAGTCTAGTCCAGCCATTGAGTTTTGTGAATATGGCCCCAAAAATTGTATGTTTTTTTCTGATAATCTCCCCATTTTTTGTATGTGTTTTTTCTGTGAAAACAAGAGGGACGCCAAAAATATGCTCCGGGGAAGGGGTTAGAAGGTTAACTGACCATCTTTGTTGCCTCCAGGCCCACACATTTCCCCCACCTGTGACATCACTTCTGTGCAACATCAGACAATCACTTCCAGTTTCCACTAGTTTGTAAAATCTTTTTTGGATTGATTAAATATATAACTTTAACTTAAGACACTTACTTTAAACCCTTAAATGTAAAGAATAAACAGTTTCCCCAACATTTGAAACACAAATTCAAAAGAAAGAATATTTAATAAATCTTAATATTATTTGGATATGTAATTTCATTAAGAAGTGTGCATAGAATAATTTTTATGTAATAAAAATAAATTAAATATATTACTTTTATATAAAGTTTAAAAAATAGAATAGAACGCAAAAATAATTTTCTTTATATTTTTCTAATACAGTGGTTGTAAAGTCTTCTCCCTTGTACCAGTCCAGTTTCCTCACCTAAAATTTTACAGCTACAAACATAAATGTATTTTACTGATATTTTTATTTTTATATGATCGGCGACAACAAAGTACAAAATTTGTGAAATTGTAAAGAAAATTATACGCACTTTTTCCAAATTTTTAAAAAATAAAGAACCTGGAAAAGTGGTGCTAATGCATTCAGCTCCCTGTACTGGATCCCCCAAATAAAAAGCAGGGTGATCGAATGCCTTAGAAGTCACCTGATTTGATGAGTAAGAGAACATCTGTATTCGTCTATTCTTCGTATAACAACATGTTTGTGTGAGGCCTCAGGGTTTGCAGATGGAACATTATCGAACAAACAGCACCATGAAAACCAAGGAACACACCAGCAGCTCGGATAAAGTTGTAGCAAAATGTTTGCAAGGAATAGTTAAAAAAAATAGCCCAAGCTCATGAACATCTCACAGAACATTGTTCAATCGAGTATGGCTCAACTATTAACATACCAAGACAAGGCCGTCCACCTAAACTGTCCTCCCAGACAAGGAGAGGACTAATTATAGAAACAGCCAAGAGGCCAGGGATAGAGATGCATATAGAAGTATCCTAGTAGGTATCCTGTAGATAGAGTTGTCCTAAAAAGTACTGATTATTCCGGGGCTAGAATACTGTTGCTCAGATAGAGGTGGTCCTACAAAAGTACTGAGTCCGGGTCTGAATACATGGCAGATAGTGGAGGAGTCCTACAAAGTACTGGACTACCAGGGATGAATAGCGTTGCAGATAGAGGTGTTCCTACAAATGACTGAGTCCGTGGCTGAATACATGCCGAAAGAGGTGTCCCATACAAAGTACTGACTCTGGGGCTGAATACAATGCAGAAAGAGGTTACCTACAAAGTACTGACTCCAGTGGAGAATACATTGCAGAAAGAGGTGTCTACAAGTACTGACTCCGGGCTGAATACATTGCAGAGTATGAGGAGGTCCTACAAAGTACTCGACTCCGGGGGCTGTAATACATTGTCAGATATAGATGTCCTACAAAGTACGTGACTCCCAGGGCTGAATACATTGCAGATATAGGTGTCCTGACAAAGTACTGACCCCGGGGGCTTGAATAATTGCAGATACAGTGTCCTACAAAGTACTGAACTCGCGGGGCTGAATTACATTGCAGATAGAGTTTCCTATCAAAGTACTGATGTTATTGGCCTGAATACATTGCAGATAGAGGTGTCCTATAAAGCACTGACTCCGGCTGATATACATGCCGATAGAGGTGTCCCCACAAAGCACTGACGACACCTCTCCGGGCTGAATACATTGCAGATAGAGGTGTCCAATAAAGTACTGGACTCCGGGGCTGATACAATTCCAATAGAAAGGGTCTTCCAAAGACTGTACTCCGGGAACTAATACAATTGCAGATAGAGGTGTCCTACAAAGTACTAACTCCGGGGCAATACTTTGCAGATTCATGTGTCCTCAAAGTACTGACACTGGCGAAATACTTATCACCAAGGAGTTTTTAGTTTTCTTATTTTGCAAAGATTTGGAGAAGCACAAATTATTTCTTTCTTTCCCTGTTACTGGTGAATCGCTCAACTTACTTAACATATCAATAGCGATCGAAGTTTGTGATATTAACTTTAAACCTTTGTGAATGAGGAGCAGTTCAAGTGTTAGGAAGACTCTTTACAGTCCTCCAGTTAGATCTCATTTCCACAGTATGGAATTATTCAGCACATACTCTTGCTAGAAAGTCGCTCGCATTCACTGTGACAATGCAGGACGAGGCTTTAATAATGAATGGACTGTACATTGCACCTGACTAATTACATACACCTAATTTTGAATGCAAAGTAACAGCTGCTACCCTTCATGTTTTAACATCTGTAGGATCAAGCAGCCTGAGATGATAGGGATGCCACATTTATTTTTATTACCTAATATTTTGCCTTTCACTGTTTGGAATATCATATAATGATAAGTTAAGGAAATTAGAGGCCGTTGTGAATGAAAAGAAGTGCGGTTCACTGCAGTGATTGATGCCAGAGGGAGGGGAACAGGAAAAACCCCACATCACCTGCTCCGGAGAGATCCCCTGTAACACAATGAGGAAATTGCTCCTATTGTCAAAATCAACTGAACAGGGACGGGTTCGAAAATCAGATACAACATAAACTTTAAAAAACACCGCCCCCTAGAAAAATTTTCAGCAGACCCGGGGGGCTCAGATTTTCCCTATGAAACGTCTGCGGGTTCCTTTTGGGTTAGTTCCCCCTTTAACTAAATCCACCTCTGTAATCATGTAAAACTCGCCATCCACATAGAGGGACCACTTTCCTCACGGCCGCGAGACCCCCCCCCCATACTAAAATCGTCTCACAATAATAACGCTGTGATTTACCCCAAATTTAAAATTAGGGTTTAATCTTAAAAGGGGATTGAGGCTTCAGGCTGTTCCCCAATGATCTGTTTAACAAGAAAAAAACATTACGGCAGACAACAATAGAAATAGACAGAACACTCTTTTTGGAAATAGATTTAAACCGGATAAAAATTTTGCAAGGAGGGTTTGCAACGGCGGCAATCCCAATTCCTTTGATAATGTTTTGTTTTTTTTAGATAAACTGAAAATAGACATAGGTTTTTACGGGAGAAAAGATGATGGAAAATAGATAGATATGAGATAGATAATAGATAATAGTAGATAGATAAAGATAGATAGATATAAAAAAATAGATAATAGATATAAAAATGAATAGAAAGATAGATAAAGAGATAGATAGATAGATAGATAGATAGATATGAGATAGTAGACAAAAGATAGAGATAGATAGATAAGATAGATATGAGAAGATAAAAATAGATAGATAAAAAGATATGAATAGATAGATATGAAATGAAAAATAGATATAAGATAATAGATAAAAAGAAAAATAGATAGATAGATAGATAGATAATGATACATGAAGATTAATAGATAGAAGAAAAAATAATAGATAGATAGATAGATAGAAATAGAAGGCGAAGATAAAAGATAGACAGATAGAAGATAAGAGAATAAAATAGATGAAGATGAAAAAAATAGATGATAGAATGAAAGATAGATAATAGATAGAAAGAAGATAGATAGATAGATATGAGGATAGATAATAATGATAGATAATAGTAGATAGATAGATAGATATTAAAAAATATGAATAATAGACAATAATGAAAAGATAAAAAAGATAGATAAAAGATAGATAATAGAAATATGAATAGATAGATAATATGGGGTAGATAGATAGAAGATAGATAATAGAAAATAATAATAATAGTATAGATAGATAATATGGGTAGTAATAATAGATATGAGGAGATAGATAATAATTGAATGAGAAGAAAATAGATAGATAATAATAGATAGTAGTAGATATGAATAAAAAATAATAGATAGATAAAGTAGATAGGAATAATATGAGAAGATAATTGATAGATAGATGATAGATAGATAGATAGATAAAAGATTAGATAGATAAAGATAGATAATAGAGAAGATAATAGATAATGATAGATAGATATGAGATAGATAGATAGATGATAGATAGATAGATAGATAATAATAGATATGAATAGAAGATAGATTGAATAGATAGATAGAAAATAATAGATTGAGATAGATAGATAGATAGATAGAAGAATAGATAGACGATATGAAAATAAAGATAGATAGATAATAATAGGGAGATAGATAGATGTTTTGGTAATAATAGATAGATATGAATAGATAAAAGATAGTAATAATAGATATGAAAATAAATAGATAGATAGATAATAATAGATAGATAGATAATAGATAGATAGAAGAATAGATAAGAGTAGATAATTGAATATGATATAGATAGAATAGTATAATAGATAGATAGATAATAGATGGGAGATAGATAAAGATAGATAGATAATAGATAGATAGATAGATAGATAGATAGATAGATTAGATAGATAGATATATAATAGATAGATAGATATGAAAGAGGAGGAGACAAAGGAAGCGCACAAAATAGTGAAGCTGTAAAATACCAGGTTAGATACAAACAATACTCTGGGATGTCCACAAACCTGCTAGTGTTGTCTAATCCATAGGAGGAGGCTACAAAATGGTGACATCAACATAGCTACATAACCCACGAAAAAACACCACAAAGCCACACTCACCACGTTATCTCCTCCCAGCCGACCCCCCCAAACACCTCCAAACCTCCCCCCCCAGCGACCATCATGCGTACTAACAAACCGATACCATAGACAACCTGGGAGAACAAGCCTGAACTCGTAGATATACAGCAGCCACAGTCCTCCCAATCTCTCTGAAGGAGGACAGTCCAATCGAGTTAAATAATAACTTGCTCTGTAGAAATGAAGGACTTCCAGCGCATCGCAACAAAACCCAACGGACGTTACCATCACTTCATGGCAAAATACAAGTGCTTAATTTATATACGGTGAATGTCCAGCGACGCATAACACTGGACTAGAACATTAAAACACTAGGAAGGCCTTCCTTAATACCGCGTTTCACGCCTTTACTGGACTCTCACCAGAGGCCTGTAACTGATCCTGATTTTACATCCTGTATTATCCTCTCGAGAGCTGCACTCACTATTCTGCTGGAGCAGTCCACAGTAACATACATTACTTATCCTGTACTGAACCAGAAGTTACATCTGAATTTATCCTCATGAGCTGCACTCACTATTCTGCTGGTGCCAGTCACTTGTACAAACATTACTTATTATCCTGGACTGACCCTGAAGTTACATCCTGTATTATACTCAGAACTGCCTCACGTATATCTGCAGGTGCAAGTTTCACTGTGTCATACATTACTTTATCCTGTACTGAGATCCTGAGTTACGCGTCACTGTATATCCTCCAGAGCAGCACTCACTATTTCCTCCTGGTGCGCGGTCACTGTACAGCGCTCGAGAGACTTATCCTGTACTGAATCCTGGTTTACTTCCTGTATTACCTCCCGGAGCTGCACTCACTATCTGCTGGTGCAGTCACTGTACATACATTACTTATCATGTACTGATCCGTTACCTGAGCTACATCCTGATTATACTCCAAGCTGCTTCCACTACTCTGCTTGTTGCAGTTCACTATACATACATTACTTACACCTGAGCACTTATCCTAGTGTACAACCGTTATAAAAAAATAATCCACATGAGCCTGCACACACTATCTGCTGGTGCAGTCACTGGTACATACATTACTTATCCTGTACTGACCCAGAGTTACAATCTTGTATTATCCTCATGAGCTGCAGCTCTACTATTCCTGCTGTGCAGTCACTGTACATTACATAGACTTATCCTGTACTGACCCGAGTTACATCCTGTAATATACTCCAGAACAGCGTGCGACGACAATTCTATCTACGTGCAGTCACATGTACCATAACAATTACTTATCCTAGTACTGAGCCTGAGTTACATCCTGTAGTAATCCTCCAATAGCTGCACTCACTATGTCTGCTGGTGCATCACTGTACATACATTACTTATAACCTGTACTGATCCGAGTTTACATCCTGTCTTATCCTCACAAGCTGCACTCAACTATTCTGCTGGTGCAGTCACTGTACATACAGTTACTTATCCTGTACCGATCCTGAGTATACATCCTTATTATCCTCCAGAGCTGCTCTCACTATTCCTGCTGGTGCAGTCACTATTGTACACCATTACTTAATCCCTGTACTGACCCTCATTTACTTTCCAGTATTATACGTCCAGATCTGTTCTACTCGTACGACACTGCTGTGCCGTCATGTACAATACAATACTTATCCTTACTGATCCTCAGTACATCCTTATTAATCCTCCAGACTGCACCTCACTATACTGCTGTGCAGTCACTATGTAACATAACAATATCTTATCTGTACTGATCCTGATTACATCCTGGTAATTATCCTCCAAAGCTGCACGCACTATTTCTCTGGTGCAGACACTGTACAATACATTACTTATCCTTACTAGATCCAGAGTTCATCCTGTATTAATCCTCCAGAGCTGCACTCACTATTCTGCTGGTGCAGTCACAGTACATACATTACTTATCCTGTACTGATCCTGAGTTACATCCTGTATTATCCTCCAGAGCTGCACTCACTATTCTGCAGGTGCAGTCACTGTACATACATTACTTATCCTGTACTGATCCTGAGTTACATCCTGTATTATCCTCCAGAGCTGCACTCACTATTCTGCTGGTGCAGTCACTGTACATACATTACTTATCCTGTACTGATCCTGAGTTACATCCTGTATTATCCTCCAGAGCTGCACTCACTATTCTGCTGGTGCAGTCACTGTACATACATTACTTATCCTGTACTGATCCTGAGTTACATCCTGTATTATCCTCCAGAGCTGCCCTCACTATTCTGCTGGTGCAGTCACTGTACATACATTACTTATCCTGTACTGATCCTGAGTTACATCCTGTATTATCCTCCAGAGTGCTGGTGCAGTCACTGTACATACATTACTTATCCTGCACTGATCCTGATTACATCCTGTATTACTCCAGAGCTGCACTCACTATCTGCTGGTGCAGTCACTGTACATACATTACTTATCCTGTACTGATCCTGAGTTACATCCTGTATTATCCTCCAGAGCTGCGCTCACTATTCTGCTGGTGCAGTGCACGTTGAACAAACATTACTTTATCCCTGTACTGAAACTGAGTTACATCCTGTATTATCTCCAGAGCTGCACTCACTATTCTGGCTGGTGCGATCACTGTACAACATTACTTATCCTGTACTGATCATAGTTTACATCCTGTTTATCCCTCCAGAGCTGCACTCACTATTCAGCGGTGCAGTCACTGTACATACATTACTTATCCTGTACTGATCCCTGAGTTACATCCTGTATTATCCCCAGACGCGCTCACTATTCTCTGGTGCAGTCCACTTGGTGTACTTACATTAACTTATCTGTACTGATACTGAGTTACATCCTGTAATTATCCTCCAGAGCTGCACTCAACTATTCTTGCTGGTGCAGTCCACTGTACATACATTACTTATCCCTTATCTGATCCTGAAGTTTACAACATCCTGTATTATCCTCCAGAGCTGCACTCACATTCGTCTGGTGCAGTCCACTGTACATACATGACTTATCCTGAGTTACATCCTGTATTATCCTCCAGAGCTGCGCTCACTATTCTGCTGGTGCAGTCACTGTACATACATTACTTATGCAGAGGCCCAGAACACTGCAGTGTATGTTTTGTGACTCTCTGCCGCCCCCTACAGGCTCGTCAACACCTGCCTGGCCGAGGAGCTGAAGACCATTCACGCCTTTGAACAGAAGACCCTGACTCCGGCTCAGTGGGAGAAGGAGAAGCAGAAGTGAGGGGACGCGCTGGCGGCCATTGTTGCATGGGCGTCTAAGAATTTCTTGCAGCCGGGATTTACTATCGGGACTCGGAGGGTTAATCGTGATGTAAGAATAAATTATGTTCTGGTGACTCTGATGTCTCCTCGTCTGGTCCTTAAAGGGGCTCTCCACTATACAAAGCATGACTCCTGATGACAGCGTGCGGTGCAAAGTAAAACTATCCAATCTATAGCACATTTCCTAGATAATCTCTCACCAATTTCTGGCTCAAAATGTGAGGTTTGTAGCTCGTCGCCAAGGGATACGACCTGTAGTTCCAGTTTTGTGGTCGGGCGTGCTCAGTGCCAACAGTAGCAGGAGATGTAACTAGGTACTAATGTCAGGGCTTAGCAGTGGGGGAGGACAATATGAGATGCACAGGAGGGTGGAGTCTTGCTCCTCAGCAACTGGAGGAGATGTCAGCAATGCATGATGGGAATTGTAGTCTGATGCCCCCTGAGCTGCCGTTGAGGCCACGCCCACTCTTGCTGCGCCGAGGAGGACACATAGGGGGCAGCAGTGCGACAAATATGTCATTTATACCTGGATTAGTGTTATACTTTTGTGTGTCACGACCCTGCAGAACCCTTTCCAGATTTTTGGCTGAAAGCCAGAATACCACATTATCCAGCTTAGAAGAAAGTGACCCCCCCCCCCACTCCCAAATGGAGGGTAAAATTCTTGCTGCCTGAAGCCACAAGTAGGGGGAGCTCTCTCCAGACAAGTATTATGCATTGGGAGCTAAGTGTACTGTCTTCAGGGAGCTCCCCCTACTGGTGGCTGCAGGTATACATTGCTATAATCGTTTTCCCATCAATAGGACGCACTGATAGGTGCGGGGCTCAGAGGTAGGACCTACACCTATGTCAGGGACCCCCAAAGCTGTCGGTGCAGAATGCAGAACCGGTTAGACTCGAACACAGCGCTCTGTTCTGTGGGAGGACTTCAGCCGAATATCCCACTCCCCTGTACCGGGAACTCCCATAGACCAGTATGGAGAACACAGCACTCCCCTCTGTACTCGGAACTCCCATAGAACAGAATGGAGAACACAGCGCTCCCCTCTGTACTAGGAACTCCCATAGAACAGAATGGAGAACACAGTGCTCCCCTGTACTGGAAACTGCCATAGAACAGAATGGAGAACACAGTGCTCCCCTGTACTGGGAACTTCCATAGACCAGTATGGAGAACACAGCACTCCCCTGTACTGGGAACTCCCATAGACCAGTATGGAGAACACAGCACTCCCCTGTACTGGGAACTCCCATAGACCAGTATGGAGAACACAGCACTCCCCTGTACTGGGAACTCCCATAGACCAGTATGGAGAACACAGCGCTCCCCTGTACTGGGAACTCCCATAGAACAGAATGGAGAACACAGCGCTCCCCTGTACTGGGAACTCCCATAGAACAGTATGGAGAACACAGCGCTCCCCTGTACTGGGAACTCCCATAGAACAGAATGGAGAACACAGCGCTCCCCTGTCTGGAACTCCCATAACCTAGGAGAACACAGCGCCCCCGTACGGGAACTCCCATAAACAAAATGAGAAACCCCCCAAAACCTCGCCCCCGTACTGGGAAATTTCCATAAACAAATAGAAACACAGTGCCCCCCCGTATGGGAACTCCCATAGAACAATGGAAAACAGCGCTCCCCCTGTACTGGGAACTCCCATAGAACAGAATAGGAACACAGGCTCCCCCTTTCTGGGAAAATCCCATAGAACAAATGGAGAACACAGCGCTCCCTTTTCTGGGAAATCCCATAAGGAGAATGGGGGAACACAGAGCTCCCCCCGTACTGGTAAATTTCCCATAGAACAGATGGAGAACACAGTCTCCCCTGTACTGGGAACTCCCATAGACCATAGAAACACAGCCCTCCCCCCGTACTGGGAACTCCCATAGAACAGAATGGAAACAACGCTCCCCTGTACGGGAACTCCCATAGACCATATGGAGAACACACGCTCCCCTTACGGGGAAACCCTCCCATAAACAAAATGGAGAAACAGCGCTGCCCTGTACGGGGAAAACCCTAAAACAAATAAGAACACAGTCTCCCCTGAGGGGAACCCCAAGAACAGAAGGGAAAACACAACGCTCCCCTGACTGGAACTCCCAAAGAACAAAATGGAGAACACAGGCTCCCTGTACGGGGAACTCCCATAGAACCAGGGAAACACAGTGCTCCCTGTACTGGGAAATTTCACATAGACCAGTAAGGGAACACAGCCGCTCCCCTGTACTGGAACTCCCTAAACAGATGGGAACACAGCGCCCCCGTACGGGAACTCCCAAACCATATAGAACACAGCGCCCCTGTACTGGACCCCCCATAAAAAAAATGGGAACACGCGCTGCCCTGTACGGGAATTTCCCATAAAACAAATAAAACACAGGGGCTCCCCGTACGGAACTCCCAAAAACAAAAAGGAGAACACCCTCCCCTTACTGGGAACTCCCATAGAACAGAATGGAGAACCCAGCGCTCCCCTGTACTGGGAACCCCCATAAAACACAGGGGAAACACATCCCCCCCCTGTATGGAACTCACAAAGACCAGAAAAGGAGACACAGCCCCCCCCCCCCCCCCCTCCCCACCGAGTGCTTTCAAAAAAGCACCATTCACAGCGCAATCCTGATTGCCAAGCGCTGTCTTCTCCTACACTGGTTAAAACAGTGTTCCCCAACTCCAGTTTTCAGGACCCACCAACAGGTCATGTTTTCAGGATCTCCCACAGAATGCAGTGACCAAAGTATCACCTGTGCAATCAAAGGGAAAACCAAAAACATACCTGGGGGTGGGCCTTGAGGATAGGTTTTTGGGAAACCCTGGTTAAAACACCAAACTCCCCCGGTGGCCCTAATAATAGACGACATGAAAAAATATTTAAAGGGGTTTTGCCCCGAAGTAAAATTGACGTGGGAAGTTTGCAAATGACATAACAAACATTTTCACTAATTAAAAAAATTTCTGCAACCCCTTTTTTTTCTTAGCTGCTACATTTTATTAATTGTTTACACTCGTCTCCAGGGGGTAGACCCCCCGGCGAGAGCTCCCACCGGTCGCACATGCCAGACACACTTCCCTTTTCAGCACTACGAATGTTCAAACCCCGGGTGCTGTCATTCTCTCCTTTCCCCCCAAAACCCTTTTAATTAGTCAAACATGCAAATACAATAAAAAAAAACCTCAATGAGGCCGTGCATTTATAAAGGAAAAAAAAAAAACCCCAGGTTTGGTTCCCGCAGGATTTTAACCTGGGACCCTTTTGCTCTAACAAAACATTCCCCACTACCACAATGTTTACATAAACAAACCTTTCTTTGACTCAAGAGGAAAGGCCTGAGAGTACCTCGGGTCCCCCATATATCAATTTAAACAATCACACACCCCCCTTCTGGGACACAGAGCTGAAGAGCTGGGGTGCAGGGGGTAGAAATGAATTTTGGCAAAACCCCCTTAACTGCAGACAAGATAGAAACAGAGAGACGTAGGGAGCTGAGAACTGAGGGGTTTTTAGAAAATGGAAATCCTTCATCATCTCACACTACTCTTCCTCAGAGATTGTTGGCCTGATGAAACCGTTCTGCCCCACAGAATGGTACCTGAGAGAGGCCTTGGCAGATACATTGGGATTGCTCAGAATTCCTGATGGGGGGGGGGGGGGGGGGGGTGGATCATCCTCTTCTTATGAGCCTGCCCCCTCGATAGCGCTTTTTTAGGTGTCTCTGCAACCTTACCCCCTGTGCTAAATCTTGTTATTAACTCGCTTATGTAGCAAAGGTCTTTTTCGACCGCTACTTGGAAATTCGATGAGTCGGGACTCCTCCACCTTTGTTTTGTTTTAGAAATAAGTTTTTTGCGTCAGAACTACTGATTGAAGCTATTGTTGAGAAGGTTACGTTTAGATGCCCCATACCTGAGAGCACGAAAGGTATTTTTGCACTTTTTTTCTCAATGTTATTGCCAGGAGGAAAGAGCAACGCAACATCTGATCTTCCTTGGACTCTGAGGTTCTTCTCCTTGGGACCACCAATATGTCAGCTGGCTCACTTTATGTAAAATCTTTAACTGTCCTATCTGACCTGACTCCTGTGCATATACCTTGCTTGTTCCTTTTATTTATGTTAGGTCTTGCTAATTTCACTCAATTCTGGTGTAAGCATGTAGCTTTGTGTTACCTTGTTTTTGTTTGGAAAACCCAATAAAATATGTTTAAAAAAAAAACAGAAAAAAAAACATTATGGAGAACACAGCGCTCCCCTCTGTACTAGGAACTCCCATAGAACAGAATGGAGAACACAGCGCACCCCTGTACTGGGAACTCCCATAGACCAGTATGGAGAACCCAGCGCTCCCCTGTACTGGGAACTCCCATAGAACAGAATGGAGAACCCAGCGCTCCCCTGTACTGGGAACTCCCATAGACCAGTATGGAGAACACAGCGCTCCCCTGTACTGGGAACTCCCCCTAGACCAGTATGGAGAACACAAGCGCTCCCTGTACTGGGAACAGCCCATAGAACAGAATTGAGAACAAAAGCGCTCCCCTGTACTGGGAACTCCCATAGAACAGAATTGAGAACACAGCGCTCCCCTGTACCGGGAACTCCCATAGAACAGAATGGAGAACACAGCGCTCCCCCTGTACCAGGAACTCCCATAGAACAGAATGGAGAACACAGCGCTCTCATGTACAGGGAAACTCCCATAGAACAGAATGGAGAACACAGCGCTCCCCTGTACCGGAACCCCATAGAACCAGAATGGAGAACACAGCGCTTCCCCTTACCGGGAACTCCCATAGAACAAATGGAGAACACAGCGCTCCCCCGTACTGGGAACCTCCCATAGAACAGAATGGAGAACCCAGCGCTCCCCTGTACTTTGGAACCCCCCATAACCCCGTATGGAGAACACAGGCTCCCCCTGTACTGGGAACCCCATAGAACAGAATGGAGAACACAGCGCTTCCCTGTACTGGGAACTCCCATAGAACAGAATGGAGAACACAGCGCTCCCCTGTACCGGGAACTCCCATAGAACAGAATTGAGAACACAAACGCTCCCCTGTAACCGGGAACTCCCATAGAACAAATGGAGAACACAGCCCCTCCCCGTAGGGGAAACCCCCCTAGAACAGAATGGGAACACAGCGCCCCCCCTGTACCGGGAACCCCCATAAAAAAAAGGGAGAACACAGCGCTCCCCTGTACCGGGAACTCCCCATAAACAAATGGAGAACACAGCGCCCCCCCTTACCGGGGAACCCCATAAACAAATGGAGAAAAACAGCCTTCCCGTACCGGAACTCCCATAAAACAAAAGGGAGAACACAGCGTCCCTTAAACCGGAACCCCCTAGAACAGAATGGAGAACACAGCGCCCCCCCTGTACGGGGAACTCCAAAACAGAAGGGAAACACAGCGCTCCCCTGTACTGGGAACTCCCATAAACAGAATGGAAACACACGCGTTTTTTTCGGCTTCTTAGAGGGGCGCTCTAGCCCTTTACTGAAAGGATAGCCCATCCCCCCTGGTTTTGGGGGAACTATCCCGCTGTTTATTCTTCAGGTCGCGGCTTCCATTAATATTCGAGTATTTCCCATTAAATTAAACAATCCAGTTATGAGAGTCACTCTCTTATCCGTATGTGGGAAAGCTGGGTGACGGCCAATATGGAGTGATTACAGCTTTCACTGTGCGGTAACATCTCTCCTTCCATATTGTTGGATGACCTGACAGATTTACCTTTCAGGACAGCAGGAAAGCTGGGGGCCGCTCTGTAATGGCCTTGAAGGCGGTCACCCAGCTTTCCCGGGGGTAGGATAAGTTAAGGAACGGCCGAATAGCAGAGGAATAAGGGGCGAGATGAATAGACGGTCGGAGGAGGAGTCTCGTCACTTTGTGGCTCCGCCCCTGCACTTTTTTAGTCTTTTTGATTCCTTCCAGTAAGACTCTTGAAGCAACACGGCGGTTAAAGGGGCACTCCAGCGCTGGACTCTCCTACGTGTCAGAGCAGTGGCTGGAGTACCCCCTTAATATCGGCGCTCACTCCTGGTGATGTGGGGGGGCTCCGAGCTGCCGCTAATTAGCCGCCTTCTCCTCCAGCTGTGCGATCCGCTTCTCCTGTTCCCCGACGGTCGCCTTCAGCTGCTTGATCTCCTCCATGAGCTGCTCCAGGGTGGAGTCCTGTGCGTGGAGGGAGCGAAGCGTTATAATGGACAGTGTATTATTACCGCTCCTGGCTGGTTCAGCCTCTTACCCCAGATGCCCCCCAGGATGGGTGACCGGGCATAGAGTGTGCGCTGGACTAGGCTTCAACATGAACTACAATATTTTCTTTATTCACTGACAGCAAGCGGTGAGCCTCTTCCCACAGATGCCCCATTCAATAATTGGCTGCTGCTATATAGTGTGCCTGTGGGAGATGCACTACGTCAGGATATAAACTATACTATTTCCATTCACTGACAGCAAGCGGTGAGTGAGCCTCTTACCATAGAGTCCCCATTGGATGGCAGGCTATATAGTGTGCCTGTGTGATATGCACTAGTCCAGGATATAAACCGCAATACGTTCATTCACTGACAGCAAGCGGTGCTGGAGCCTCTTACCATAGAGCCCCGTAGGATGACTGGCTGCTGCTATATAGTGTGCCTGAGTGATATGCACTACGTCAGGATATAAACTATACTATTTCTATTCACTGACAGCAAGCGGTGATAGAGGCTCTTACCACTGAGTCCCCGTTGGATAATTGGCTGCTGCTAAATAGTGTGCCTGTATGAGATACATTAGGTCAGGATATAAACTGTACTATTTCCATTCACTGACAGCAAGCGGTGAGCCTCTTACCACAGTTCCCCCTTTATATAACTGGCTGCAATGTTACAGTATATCTATGTGAGCTGCACTAGTCCAGGAGATATACTTTCATTCACTGACCGCAAACGGTGATGGAGCCTCTTTTCACAGAGCCCCCATTAGCTGCTCCTATATGGTATGCCTGTGTAAGCTACACTAGTCCAGTACAATGCTTCCATTCCCTGGCAGCAAGCGGTGCTGGAGCCTCTTACCACGTTGCCCCCGTTGGAGGACTGGCTGCTGCTCTACAGTATGTGTGAGCTGCACTAGTCCCGGACATATACTTCCATTCCCTGACAGCCAGCGGTTACCCTCTTACCACGCTGCCCCCGTTGGAGGACTGGCTGCGTTTCGGCAGGCGCACGTTCAGGATGTTTTTGGTGACTCTCAGTTCCCTGTTCTTGCCGGGGACGTAGCCGTCCTTCAGGGAGATGAGCAGCGGCTCGGCGTCCTTGCCGGACAGCCACTCCTCCGCGGTCAGCGCCGGGTCCGGGCCGACGGTGTCCGGGTACAGATCCTCCTGGAACAGGTCAGACTGCGGAGGAGAGGAGCGGGGGTCAGACTGTGAGGGTCGGCCCCCTACCCCTGTGCCCGCCTCGTGTGGCGCCGTCCTCTTACCTTTCTGGGCACCGTCATGGCGATCGGTTCACATTTCCTCTCGTGCAGCTTGTAAAATCTGTAACAATATAAAGGTGTCCACATAATGCCACCTCCACGGCTGGCAGAGGAGAAGAAGGCACCTCTGTCTAACCCCCACTAGGTAAAGTATAACATGGGATGGGCACAAGTGTACCAGAGTGCAATGTCCGGCTGTGGTTAGGGGTGGGCCCCGGTGTACAATGTCCGGCCGTGGTAAGGGGTGGGCACCCGTGTACAATGTCCGGCCATGGGACGGGGTGGGCACGGGTGTACAATGTCCGGCTGTGGTTAGGGGTGGGCACCCGTGTACAATGTCCGGCCGTGGGACGGGGTGGGCACCGGTGTACAATGTCCGGCCGTGGTCAGGGGTGGGCACCGGTGTACAAGGTCCGGCCGTGGTAAGGGGTGGGCACCGGTGTACAATGTCCGGCCGTGGTAAGGGGTGGGCACCCGTGTACAATGTCCGGCCTCGGTAAGGGGTGGGCACCCGTGTACAATGTCCGGCCGTGGTAAAGGGTGGGCACCCGTGTACTATGTCCGGCCTCGGTCCGGGGCGGGCACCCTTGTACTATTTCCGGCCTCGGTAAGGGGTGGGCACCCGTGTACAATGTCCGGCCTCGGTAAGGGGTGGGCACCCGTGTACAATGTCCGGCCTCGGTAAGGAGTGGGCACCGGTGTACAATGTCCGGCTGTGGTATGCGGTGGGCACAATGTCCGGCCGTGGTAAAGGGTGGGCACCGGTGTACAATGTCCGGCTGTGGTAAGGGGTGGGCACCGGTGTACAATGTCCGGCTGTGGTAAGGGGTGGGCACCGGTGTACAATGTCCGGCTGTGGTAAGCGGTGGGCACAATGTCCGGCTGTGGTAAGCGGTGGGCACAATGTCCGGCTGTGGTATGCGGTGGGCACAATGTCCGGCTGTGGTAAGGGGTGGGCACCGGTGTACAATGTCCGGCCGTGGTTAGGGGTGGGCACCGGTGTACAATGTCCGGCTGTGGTACGGGGTGGGCACCGGTGTACAATGTCCGGCCGTGGTAAGGGGTGGGCACCGGTGTACAATGTCCGGCCGTGGTAAGGGGTGGCCCCCGTGTACAATGTCCGGCTGGGGTAAGGGGTGGGCACCGGTGTACAATGTCCGGCTGCGGTAAGGGGTGGGCACCGGTGTACAATGTCCGGCTGTGGTAAGTGGTGGGCACAATGTCCGGCCTCGGTAAGGAGTGGGCACCGGTGTACAATGCCCGGCTGTGGTAAGGGGTGGGCACAATGTCCGGCAGTGGTAAGCGGTGGGCACCGGTGTACAATGTCCGGCTGTGGTAAGGGGTGGGCACCGGTGTACAATGTCCGGCCGTGGTAAGGGGTGGGCACCGGTGTACAATGCCCGGCTGTGGTAAGCGATGGGCACAATGTCCGGCTGTGGTAAGCGATGGGCACAATGTCCGGCTGTGGTAAGGGGTGGGCCCCGGGTTGTACATGTCCGGCTGTGGTAAGGAGTGGGCACCGGTGTACAATGCCCGGCTGTGGTAAGCGATGGGCACAATGTCCGGCTGTGGTAAGCGATGGGCACAATGTCCGGCTGTGGTAAGGGGTGGGCACCGGTGTACAATGCCCGGCTGTGGTAAGCGATGGGCACAATGTCCGGCTGTGGTAAGGGTGGGCACCGGTGTACAATGCCCGGCTGTGGTAAGCGATGGGCACAATGTCCGGCTGTGGTAAGCGATGGGCACAATGTCCGGCTGTGGTAAGCGGTGGGCAACCGGTGTCCCAATGCCCGGCTGTGGTAAGGGGATGGCACAATTTTCCGGCTGTGGTAAGCGATGGGCACAATGCCCGGCTGTGGTAAGCGATGGGCACAATGTCCGGCTGTGGTAAGCGGCGGGCATCATGATACGTACCTGGCGATCTCACATTTGTTGACCTCCAGGCCGCGTTTCGGCATGTAGCCCATCCCCCGCGGAGACTCCTTGCTGCTGTACAGGGACAAGTAATGAACATACGGGCTCTCGTCCGTCACCTCGAAGTAGCGGATGCTGCTGTCCCCCTGTGAGGAGACAGAAGTGTTAGCCTTGTCCACATTGCCGCCGGGTCTGTGCCACGGCGCCAATAGCAACTAGCGACCAATCAGAACTCGGCTTTCGTTTTCCCAGTGCAGTTTAAGAAATGAAAGCTCAGCTCTGATTGGTTACCATGGGCTCTGGTTGCTATGGGCTCTGGTTGCTATGGGCTCTGGTTGCTATGGGCTCTGGTTGCTATGAGTTCTGGTTGCTATGGGCTCTGGCTGCTATGTCCTCTGGTTGCTATGGGCTCTCGCTGCTATGGGCTCTGGTTGCTATGGGCTCTGGTCGCTATGGGCTCTGGTCGCTATGGGCTCTGGTTACTATGAGTTCTGGCTGCTATGGTCTCTGGTTACTATGAGTTCTGGTTGCTATGGTCTCTGGCTGCTATGGTCTCTGGTTACTATGGGCTCTGATTGCTATGGGATCTGATTGCTATGGGCTCTGGTTGCTATGGGCTCTGATTACTATGAGTTCTGGCTGCTATGGTCTCTGGCTGCTATGGGCTCTGGTTGCTATGGGCTCTGATTACTATGAGTTCTGGCTGCTATGGGCTCTGGTTGCTATGGGCTCTGGCTGCTATGGTCTCTGGTTACTATGGGCTCTGGTTGCTATGAGCTCTGGTTGCTATGGTCTCTGGTTGCTATGGGAGCTGGTTGCTATGAGCTCTGGTTGCTATGTCCTCTGGTTGCTATGTCCTCTGGTTACTATGAGTTCTGGCTGCTATGGTCTCTGGCTGCTATGGTCTCTGGCTGCTATGGGAGCTGGTTGCTATGGGAGCTGGTTGCTATGGGCTCTGGTGTCTGTTAGCCCTGGGGGCTTCACCTGTGACTGTCCCCCATAATATGCGAGAACGTCATTACCCACCTTCCCGCACAGGTAGATGATATTCGTATCGGGGTCGAAGAAGGGGATGAGGACGCCGCTGCTGGTGTCCAGCTCCTGCAGGGTCAGCGGAGAGTCAAAGGCATTCTGCAGAGAGGAAGGAACATGAGGGGAGTCAGGATGCGGAGGCGAGACGCTCTGCGGGAAGTTGTGGCATCGCTGCAGATCATCCCCCCAATACAGGACGTGACCATTCCCTGAGAACAGGACACGTCTCGCCCCTGCGGCAGCCATGACGGTGACCCGGCCTCCAGCCGAGCAGCTGGGACACTCACCGTGTCCCATAAGGCCACTTGTCGCTCGCTCATCCGGCTGAACCCTGTGGTCAGTATCTGATCATCTGACACAAAAATGGCGCGGACCGGCCTGCTGCCCTCGTGGGGCTTCTCCTTTTCCTGCAGAAGAAGAACAGAACCTCAGGGGCATTGTACAGGGGGGAGTGTACACTGTCGCCCCCCTGCTGGCGGGTGTGGGTATTACATTCTCCTTAAAGGGGACCTGTGACAGCTCCTGACCTCCTTGTGAAATAACAATCCTGGAGCCTCTTCTCCTATATCTCTGTGTGGTGCTGTTCCTCTCTGTTCATCCTGGAAATGTACGACTGAATCTGTCAAATGGGTGTAACCAGTCCCAGTTTTCTGAGGGTGTGTCACACTATGCAGTGAAACGCCCCCAATAGGTAACACCCAGGTGACAGATTGGTAATGAGTTTCTAGGACAAATAACAGAGTAACCACACAACATAGAGATTTTTTGAAAGATTCCCCTAGAATAGGGAACGTGAGGATTTACGCAGACGGTTCCGGAGATGTCACAGGTCGTCTTATGCTCTGCATTGATCACTGCGCAGCGTTCTGCAGGTGCAATGCCTGACTCACCTTGGCGCTCCCGCTCCGGGTCCCGATGCGGATCTTCTTGTCCTTGCAGGTGGTGCAGAGCAGGGAGCCGTTGCGGTTCCAGGCGACGCTGTAGATGAGGTCAGTTGGGTTGTCAGGGGGATGATGGACTGTTTTGCGCCCCCCCCACCCAGATGAAGATGAATTTTTCAAAAGCCTGGGGGAAAGGGATTGGGGCAGATAAAAAGGGGACCGTAAACCCCTGGCCATACTAGCGCTGCAACCCGCATGTTTTGGGGGCCCCCCCATAGTGCAGAACTCTACTACCCAAACCCTCATGCTAGCGGTATATGGGTCATACTGTGCCCACTTCTTCCCTGTGGTACCACATGGATCATACTGTGCCCACTTCTTCCCCGTGGGGAACCCTGGGTCATACTGGGGCCCACTTTTCCCCCTTTGGGATCCATGGGTTTAACTGTGCCCACTTCTTCCCTGTGGTATCACATGGGTCATACTGTGCCCACTTCTTCCCCCGTGGCACCGGGGGCCCTACTGTGCCCACTTTTTCCCCCGTGGCACACAAAGGGGGCTTTCTGTTTCCCACTTCTTCCCGTGGTATCACTTGGGTCCCTACTGTGGGCCCCCTTCTTTCCCTTTTGGGGATCACCTTTGGGGCATACTGTGCCCACCCTTTTTCCCCGTGGTATCCTTTGGGGTTTTCCCGGCCCCCAAAATTTTCCCTGTGTTATACTGTCATACTGTGCCCAAAAACTTGTAATTCCCAAGGGTCATTTCGTGCCCAAATTCCCCCGTAATATAACATGGGTCCAAATGTGCCCCCCTTTTTCCCCGGGGTATCCCCCATGGGCATTAAAATGTGCCCATTTCCCGGTTAAAAATACCCTGGGTTTTAAACTGTGGGCCCCCTTCTTCCCTGGGGTTAAACCCTGGATCTTTCTGTCCCAAATTTTCTGTAAAATCACATGGGTCCCCCACTGTGCCCCTTCCTTTTCCTGCACTCAAACGGACATTCTGAGCAAGGGGGGGCCACAACCAAAAGTTCCCCCCCCCTCTTTGTGTGCCCTTCCAGGGTCCCTAGGGGCCCCTGTGAGGGGCGGGGGCAGGCCCCCCATCCCGGGAATTTTTTTTTTTCCCAAACCCGGGGGCAAGAAGAGGGACTGAGCGGGAGCCCCTGTGGGTAAGTGACTACATTCCCGCTGTTTTCCCTTTTTACAGTGCCCCCCCTCTAAAATGCACGGAAATGCCACCTTTTAGGGGGGAGCATAGTACCAATTTTCCCACAACCCCAAAGCCAGGTTCCCCCACCTGGGAAGGGGGTATGATCTGGTTTTTTTTCCCGCAAGATTTGGTTTTTTTCCTTTAGGACCTCACCCCTTTTTGGGGGGGGCTCCCCCCCGCCTGGGCACCAATTTTGCAAAGATTTCCTTATAGTGGAGGGCACTGCCCAGGGTACAGGGGGTGAGTTTTGGGCCCTTTTGGAACCCCTTGATATAGCACTGTGACCTGTGACTGTTCCCGTCCGTCTTACCATCACCGTGCAGTCCTCGGAGCCGCTGGCAATGACGTTGTCGTTGTGGGGGCACCAGTCGATGTCCGCAAAAGGAAAACCGGGGTGCCCCAGACCCGGGGGTGGGGATATTCCCGCGTCCTGCTGTGGAGAGAGACAAATGAGGAAAATAATGACACGTCCTCTGCCCATCATCAGGGGTGCACCCCCACATCCCCTCAAAAATTTCAGCGCAGGGGGAGGTACTGCATACAGACAAGAGGGGGCAGCACTGAGATATGAGGCAGAAATGTGCTTCCCCCTCTCCATACTGTACATTACTCCTCAGGGGGCGACACTGAGCACGGGGGGTCACTCTCCAAATCTTGTGCTGGGGTGACATCAGGGGCAGATTTACTATTACTGCCGGCGAAAGAGGCGCCAAAGTAATCCCGCCCGCCGTATGATAAATCTGCCCCATCCTGCCAGACACATTCGATGCTTCACCATATACCAGCGAGTGCTTGACATTTATTTACGCCAATTTTTCTGTCAAAATTTTGCCCCCCAATTTTTTGCCCTCTTTAGCCATGTCCCCAGAAATTTTTTCGGGGAGGGCAAAATGCGTTGAAAACACATCGGCTCTTATTTCCTATCCCCGTCGAGAAGTAAGACAGCGAAAAATGACACAGTTTGCCTAAAAATGCACCAGGTTTATCACAGTGGATCAGGTTGATTGGTTGCTATGGTCCGATTCCAGAAATGAGGCCCAAAGCAAGACTGTGTAAACCCATTAGCAAACAATCAGAGCCCCTAGCAACCAATCAGAGCCCAAAAAGGCAACCAGAGGTCATAGCGACCATGAGACCATAGGCCAAACCAGAGCCATAGCAAACCAAACAGAGCCCATAGAAACCGATAGAACATAAGGGACCCGATCAAGGGCATAGCGACCGATAGAGCCCCTAGCGACCATCAGAGCCATAGCAACAACAGAGCCATAGCACCAACCAAACCATTGCAACAATCAGAGCCCCTAGCGACCAATCAGAGCCATAGCACCAATCGAGCCATAGCACCAATCAGAGCCCATAGAGAACCAATCAGAGCCATAGCAACCCAATCAGAGCCCATAGCGACCAATCAGAGCCCATAACAACCAATCAGAGCCCATAGCGACTAATCAGAGCCCATAGCGACTAATCAGAACTCAGCTTTCATATTTCCAGAGCAGTTTAAAAGCTTTGCTCTGATTGGTTGCTATGGGCTCTGATTGGTCGCTAGGGGCTCTGATTGGTTGCTATGGGCTCTGCTTGGTCGCTATGGGCTCGGATTGGTCGCTTTTTGGGCTCTGAGGGTGCTATGGCTCTGATTGGTAGCTATGGGCAACAAGGACAGTCTTCCTTTTAGACCATTTTGATAAATAAGGCCAGGATGTGGGGAGCGGCATGGCGGCTGCAAAATTTTGGTGCTGATGGTGGCAGCATTCTGGCACATTATGGTCAGTGAATCCCCCCAGAGACGTCTTGGGCCCCTTCCCGTTCTCTGAGGCGCGTGCGTGACCCCGCTGTGCGATGTGCTGCGGTCAGACGCTCTGCACCGATGGTGGTGACAGTAGTGCTGTGGGTGCTTCACACCCGTTCCTCCCATCGTTGTGGTTTGCACAAGGAAGGTGTCACGGCAATCGACCTACAGCACCAAATAAGGGCAATTTGTGAGCGGCGGTGACACCAACACTTCCCCTATTACTGCAGGAGATATTCAGATAACGCTCTCCTGCCCACGGGTTTATTTTACCACCCATAGACATGATGCCTGACAACTTCACACCAGCCGGAAGGAGGAAATAATAACAGTAATAATACCGCCAAACAGTGCTGTGTATGATGCACTATAATACCACCATACAGTTCTGTGTATCATACACCTTAATACCGCTATACAGTGCTGTGAATGATACACTATAATACCGCCATACAGTGCTGTGTATGATACACCTTAATACCGCCATACAGTGCTGTTTATCATACACTTAATACCGCCATACAGTGCTGTGTATGATACACCTTAATACCGCTATAAAGTGCTGTGAATGATACACTATAATAAATGCCATACAGTGCTGTGTAACATACACTTAATACCCCGCAATACCAAAGTTGGGTGTTTATCATACACATTAATAATGCCATACAGTGCTATATATCATACACAATGGGCCCCACTCACTAACTATGGGGCGTTTCTCAGTGTTTGTCCGGTCAGTGGTGAAGGAGTTAAATCCTCAGCTCCTCGGTGTCATGTTGGTCATAAGATGATCTACCCCCTGAGGAAACCACATCTCCCCCTCACACATAGCGGGCGCATCACGGGGACACACAGAGGCCATTGTGTACACCCGCTATCACTGCTCATTCCTGTGCTACGTGTGTGTGCCCCCGCTATCTCTGCTCCCCACTATCACTGCTCCCCCATATGTGCCCCCGACCAATGCTCCTTGTATGTGCCCCCCCCATCACTGCTCCCCATATTGCCCCCCCACTTATATGTCCCCCTTTTTGCCCCCGCTATCACTGCTCCCCCTGTATGTGCCCCCCCTACCTCCCCCCCATATGTTGCCACCTTTTTTCCCCCGCTATCATGCCCCCATTCACCCCTTTCTCCCCTGTATGGCCCCCCCCTATTTCCCCCTTTGCCCCCCTGAAAGTGCCCCCCCCCCCCTATCTTCTCCCCCACAAACACTGCTTTTTCCCCGTAAAAGCCCCTGCTATCTCTGCTCCCCACTATCACTGCACCACCATATGTGCCCCCGCTATCACTGCTCCCCCTGTATGTGCCCCCGCGATCTGCCCCACTTAATGCCCCCCAAGGCCCCCCCCTATGTTGCCCCCCTTCCCCCCCAAAAAAGTGCCCCCCCGCTATCACTGCTCCCCCCCTGTATGTGGCCCCGAAACTCTGCTCCCCCCCTATAAAATTTCACCCCCCCGGGGATGTTGGCCCCCCCGCTATTCTGCACCCCACTATCAATGCACCCCCATATGGCCCCGCTTCCTGCTCCCCCTGTTTGTGCCCCCTATACTTGCTCCCCCCCTTTCACTGCACCCCCCTGTTTTTTGTTTCCCCCTCCCCTATCACTGAACCCCCCATTTTGGGGCCCCCCCATTTTAAAGCTTTCCCCCCGTATGTGCCCCCGCTCTTCTTGTTCCCCCCTACCACGTTTCTCATTCCTGTTTTACGTGTGTTTTGCCCCCGGGTTACTGCACCCCCCCTGTAAAGTGGCCCGCTTTTCTTGCTCCCCACTTTTTTAATGCTTACCAAAAAAAGTGCCCCTGACTATAAGTGCTTACTCTGTATGTGCTCCCCACTTTTCATGCCCTTCCCCCTGTATGTGCCCCCCCCCCAATTTCCTCCCCCCCCCCCTTTTTTAAAAAATTTTGGCCCCCCCTATCAGTGCTTTCCCCCCCCTTTTACTGCCCCCTGTTTGTTGGCCCCCCTTTTCATGCTTTCCCCCCTGTATGTGCCCCCCCCCTATCACTGCTCCCCCTGTATGTGCCCCCGCGGTTTTTGTGCTCCCCAAATTCCTGGCCCCCCTTTCCCCCCCCGTTGTGCCCCCCCCTATCATCCCGCTCCCCCCGTTTTTGCCCCCCCCCCTATAAATGCCCCCCTTTTTTTGTACCCCCATTATCCTTTCACCCCTTTTATTTTCCCCCCCTTTCACTGCTCCCCCTGAATGTGCCCCCCACTATCATGCCCCCCCCCGGGATTGTGCTCCCCACTATCACTGCACCCCCTGTATGTGCCCCCCCAACCCCATCAAAGCTCCCCCCTTTTAAAGTTACCCCCCCCTTTTTCACTGCAACCCCGGGGATGTGCTTCCCCCACAATCACTGCTCCCCCTGTAAAGGGGTCCCCACTATCAGGTCCCCCGTTATGTTTTCCCCACCGTATCATGGCCCCCCCTTGTAAAGTACCCCCATTATCACTGCACCCCCTGTATGTGCTCCCCCCCTTTAATGCTCCCCCTGTATGTGGGGGCCCCCCTTTCACTTTCCCCCCGTAGGTGCCCCCCACTTTTCATGCTCCCCCGTATGGCCCCCACTATCACTGCTCCCCCATATGTGCCCCCGCTATCACTGCTCCCCCGGTATGTGCCCCTCCTTCCTGCCCCCCCCTTGTGCCCCCCGCCCCCTAGCTCCCCCTTTTTTTTTTTTTTTGTATGTGCCCCCCACTATCACTGCACGCCCTGTATGTGCCCCCCACTATCACTGCTCCCCCTGTATGTGCCCCCGCTATCACTGCTCCCCCTGTATGTGCCCCCGCTATCACTGCTCCCCCTGTATGTGCCCCCGCTATCACTGCTCCCCCTGTATGTGCCCCCCACTATCACTGCACGCCCTGTATGTGCCCCCCACTATCACTGCTTCCCTGTATATGCCCCCACTATCACTGCTTCCCCTGTATGTGCCCCCCACTATCACTGCTCCCCCTGTATGTACCCCCATTATCACTGCTCCCCCTGTATGTGCCCCCCACTATCACTGCACCCCCTGTATGTGCCCCCACTATCACTGCTCCCCCTGTATGTGCCCCCCACTATCACTGCTCCCCCTGTATGTGCCCCCCACTATCACTGCTCCCCCTGTATGTGCCCCCCACTATCACTGCTCCCCCTGTATGTGCCCCCACTATCACTGCTCCCCCTGTATGTGCCCCCCACTATCACTGCACCCCCTGTATGTGCCCCCCACTATAATGCAAAGCCCCTGTATGGCCCCCCCTTTCACTGCTTCCCCCGGGTTTTGGGCCCCCCCTTCACGCTCCCCCCTTTTTCGCCCCCCCCTATTTATGCTCCCTCTTTTTGTTTTCCCCCCTAACCCCTTTTCTCCCCCTGTTAAAGTGGGCCCCTCACTATCACTGCTTCCCCTTTTTTTGGCCCCCGCTATCACTGCTCCCTCTGTATTGACCCCCCTTTTTTCTTCTCCCCTTTTATGTTGGGGGCCCCCGCTATCACTTTCTCCCCTTTTTTGTGCCCCCCTCTTTCACGGTCCCCCCGTAGTTTCCCCCCTATCTTTTGCTCCCCCTGGGTTTTGCCCCCCCCTATTTACTGCTTTCCCCCGTATGTTTCCCCTACTAAACACTGCTCCCCCTTTTTATGTGCTCCCCCTATCCCCCTGGGCCCCCTTATGTTTCCCCCACTTTCCCCCTGCTCCCCCTGTATTTGGGCCCCCCCAAATTCACTTTCTCTCCCTGTATGTGCCACCCCCCCAAACAATGGCCCCACCCGTATGTGCCCCCCAAAATATCAATGCCACCCCTTTATGTGTCCCCAATATCACTTCTCCCCCTGGATGTGCCCCCGCTAAAATTCTGCTCCACCCTTTTATGTGCCCCCACCAGCACTGCTCCCCCGGTATGGGCCCCCCCCCCGCTATCACTGCACCCCCTGTATGTGCCCCGTATCACTGCTCTCCCCGTTTTGTGCCCCCAAATTTTCACTTTCTCTCCCCGTATTCGCCCCCCCCCCCCACTATTTAAATGAAACCCCCCCGTTGTGCCCCTTTTCACTGCTCCCCCTGTATGTGCCCCCGCTATCACTGCTCCCCCTGTATGTGCCCCCCTACATGCAAACCCCCATTTGGGGGCCCCCCCACTATTTACTGCTCCCCCCTATGTGGGCCCCCCCCTTTTTTTTCCCGCTCCCCCTGTATGTTCCCCCGCCAAAACACTGCTTTCCCCTTTGGGATGTGCCCCCCACTTTTCCCCTGCTCCCCCTGTATGTGTCCCCCACTATCACTGCTCCCCCCGTATGTGCCCCCGCTATCACTGCCCCCTTTTATGTGGCCCCCCCCTAGTTCCCCCTGCTTTCCCCCGTAGGGCCCCCCCCTATCCATTTCTCCCCTGTATGTGCCCCCCACTATCACTGCTCCCCCTTTTTGTGTCCCCCACTATCTTTGCACCCCCTGTTTGTGTCCCCCCACTATCACTGCTCCCCCTGTTTGTGCCCCCTCACTATCACTGCTCCCCTGTATGTGCCCCCCCCCCCGCTATCACTGCTCCCCCTGTTTTTTGCCCCCACTATCACTGCACCCCCTGTTTGTGCCCCCCCCCTTTTCAACCCGCCCCCCCCGTATTTTGCCCCCACTATCACTGAAACCCCCCGTTTTGCCCCCCCCCCCCCCCCGCTATCCCCTGCCCCCCCTGTTGTCCCCCCGCTATCACTGCTCCCCCCGTTTGTGCCCCCCCCACTATCACTGCTCCCCCTGTATGTGCCCCCACTATCACTGCTCCCCCCTGCACAAACATCACTCATTGCTTTGGGTTTTGGGGGGAAATATTTTGGGTTGTTTTATTGGGGCCCGGTTTCACAACCCTTTCCCTGGTGGGGGGGTTTTTAGGAATATTGTATGGGGGTCCAAAGTTTTTCCAAAATTTGATTCCCCGGAAACCCCCTGGACGCTAGATTTTGTCTGTGCTTTTGTCGCATTTCCCGATGAGACGGCCGCGCCTGACGCCCTTTTGGGTTATTTAATTTTTTTTTTACTTTTTTTGTCTGTGGGCCCCTCTGGTTTTTTTTTTAGGTGTCCAAAACTAATTTGTCACCCAATTTTTGAAAACATTTTTGGGTCCATAAAAAAATACCTACATCCTATTTCCCTTTGTGCCGGATCCCAGAGCAGGAAACCCCCCCGCTAACCCCCCTGTGATGGGGCTCTGGAGCAGACCAAAAGTCATGCACCTCCCGCTTTAACCCCCAATGTTTTATGGGGCCCCCGGGGCAGAAGGATGTCCCCGCACCTCTGCTAACCCCCACTTTTTGGGGGTCTGGAGCAGACAAAGTTTACTGCACCTCTGCTAAAAACCCCAATGTGTATGGGCCCCCGAGCAGACGGAAAGTCCATGCAAAATTGCTTAAACCCTTTTTGTTTTATGGGGCCCCCGGGGCAGACAGATGTCAATGCAACCTTTTGGGTAAACCCTACTGTGTTATGGGGGGGCCCCCAGCGACGGATGTCACTGCACCTTGCTAAACCCCACTGTGTATGGACCCCTGGGAAAAAGGGCGGATGTCACTTTCCCTCCCCTGCTTTAACCCCATGTGTTTTTGGGGCCACGGAGCAGACGGATGCCCCTGCACCTCTGCTAACCCCCAAAGGGGTTTTAGGACCCAGAGCAGACGGATGTCACTGCCCTCTGCTAACCCAATGTGATGGGGGCCCCCCAGAAATACGGATGGGCACTTTCACCTCCCGCTAACCCTACTGTGGGATGGGGGGCCCCAGGCCGACGGATGTTTAATGCACCCCTGCTAACCCTACGTGTAAGGGGGCCCCCCGGAGAGGGCGGATTACTGCACCTCTGCTAACCCCATGTGGTATGGGTTTGGGCCCCCCGGAAACCGACAGATGTCACCGCACCTTTTGCTAACCTACTGTGTTTTTTTAAAAGGGTTATTTTCCCGGGAAACAAGACGGAAGTGATCCAACTCCCCCGCTAAAACCCTTTTAACCCCCGGGGTATGGGAGCCCCCGGGGCAGAAACCCCCCTTCACCGGGGCCCTCCTTTCTTTTAAACAACCCCACTGGGTATTGGGAAACCCCCCCGGGGGACGATTGGGCAACCCGAAGTTTGCTTTAAAACCCGTCTTTTGTTTGGGGGCCCCGGAGGGAGACAGATGTCCCCTGCCCCCTGCTAAACCCTTTACTTGTATGGTGGCCCGAGCAAAAGGGGGTGTCAATGCACCCCTGCTAACCCTCTGTGTTTTGGGGCCTGGAGCAACGGATTTTCACCCGCAAATTTTGATAACCCCCACTTTGGGATGGGCCCCCCGGGGCAGACAGAGGTTTACCGCACCCCTGCTAACCCTACTGTGTATGGGGCCCTGGAGCAGAAAGGGTGTCACTGCACCCTTGCTAAAAACCCCCCTGGTAAAGGGGCCCGGAGCAGAAAAGATGTACCGACCTTGCTAACCCTACTGTGTTAAAGGGGCCCCCGGGGCAGACGGGGTGTCACTTGGGAACCCCTGCTTCCCCACTGTTTTATGGGGGGCCCCCCAGCAGACGGAAAGTCACTGCACCCCTTCTAACCCCACTGTTTTATGGGGACCCGGAGCAGACGATGTCATTGTCCCCCTGCTAACCCCCAAATGTTTTATGGGGCCCCCGGGGCAGGGGCAGATGTTCACTGCACCCCTTGCAAACCCAAAAATGTATGGGGCCCCCGGGGCAGACAGATGTCACTTTCACCTTGTTTTCCCTATGTTTTATGGGGCCCAGAGCAAAACGGATGTCACGGGACCTTGTTTTAAACCCCCCTGTGTATGGGTGGTTTTGGGGCAGCGGATGTCACTGCATCTCTGATAAACCCCACTTTTGTTTTGGGGCCCCCGGAGAAAACCCGGAATTTTCACCCGCACCTCTGCTTTAACCCCACTGTTTATGGGGCCCCGGAGCGACGGATGTCCCCTGCACCTTTTGTAAAACCCTACTTTATATGGGGCCCCGGAGCAGACGGATACGCTTTACCTCTGCAAAACCCCACTGGTATGGGGCCCCCCGGGGCGAGGGGTTTTTTTACTGCCCTCTGCTTAAACCCCAATGTGTATGGGGCCCCCGGGGCAGACAAAATGTCACCCGCACCTCTCTTTTAACCCCCCTGTGTATGGGCCCCCCGGAGCAGGGCGGATGTCACTTTCACCTCTGCTAACCCCACTGTGTTTTTGGGGGCCCTGGAGAACCCCGGATGTCACTGCACCTCTGCTAAAACCCTTTCTGTGTAAAGGGGCCCCAGAGCAGACGGATGTCACTGCACCCCTTGGGAACCCTATGTGTATGGGGGCCCCGGGCAGCGGATGTCACTGCCCTCTGCTAACCCCACTGTGATGGGGGGGCCCCGGAGGGACACTGATGTAAAAGCACCTCTGCTTAAACCCCACTGTGTATGGGGCCCGGAGCCCCGGGATGTCACTTTCACCTTTGCTAACCCCCCACTTTTTTTAATTGGGGCCCCTTTAAACAGTGGATGTCACTGCAAACTTGCTAACCCTATGTGTTTTTGGGGGCCCCCGGGAAACAGACAGGGTGTCCCCTGCAACTCTGCTAAACCCAATGTGTTTTGGGGCCCAGAGCAGTTCGGAAAGTCACTGCACCTTTTGCTAACCCCACTGTGTATGGGGCCCTGGGCAGACGGGGTGTCACTGACCTTTTGGGAACCCCACTTTTTGTGTATGGGGCCCAAACCGGGGAGCAGGGCAGATGTCCCCCAAAAACCCCCTCTGCCCAACCCTACGTTTTTGGGGGCCGGAGGAGGCGGAAGTCACTGCACCTTGTAAAACCCCACTGGTTTTGGGGCCCCCGGGGCAGGAAGGGGGTGTCCCCTGCAAATCTTTTAAAAACCCTTTCTGTGTAGGGGGCCCCCCCCCCCCCCCCCCCCCCAGCAACAGATGGCCCGCACCTCGCTAAAACCCTTTCTGGTTTGGTGCCCCGGAGCAGACGGATTTCATGACCCCTCTTTCCCCCATACTGTGTATGGGGGCCCCGGGGCAGACAGATGTACACTGCCCCCTCTGCCCCAACCTACTGTGTATTGGGGGCCCGGGGAGACGGATGTCACGCCCCCCTCTCGCTAACCCTATGTGTTTTGGGGGGCCCGGAGCAGCGGATGTCACTTTCATCTCTGTTTAAACCCCAATGTGTATGGGGCCCCGGAGCAGACGGTGTCAAATGCAAATCTGGTTAAACCCCATGTTTTGATGGGGCCCCCCGGGGCAGAGGGGTGTCACTGCACCCCGCTTTTAAACCCCACTGTAATATGGGGCCCGGGGGGGAGGAAAACGGATATCGCTTTACCTCTGCTAAAACCTATGTGTATGGGGCCCCGGGCAAAACGGAAAGTCATGCACCTTGCTAACCCTACTGTGTATGAGGCCCCCCGGGGCAGACGGATGTCCCCTTTCCCCTTTTGCTAAAAAATTTCTGTGTATGGGGCCGCGGGCCCGAAAGGATATGCTTTTACCTCTGGGTTTTCCCTACTGTGTATGGGGCCCCCCGGAAACACCCGGTTTTCACGGCCCCCTCGCTAAACCCCACTGTGTATGGGGCCCCGGCAGCGGGGTGTCACTGAAACCCCTGCCCAAAACCCCACTGGTATTTGGGGCCCCCGAGCAAAACGGATGGGACTTTCACCTCTGTAAAACCCCCCTGTTATTGGGGCCCCGGTGACAACTATTTTCACTGCCCTCTGCTAACCCTAATGTGTATGGGGCCCCGGAGCAAAAGGTTTTTTCAAATGCAAAACCCTTTTCTTAAACCCTTTTTGTGGGATGGGGCCCTTTAAACCGATGGGGTGTCATTTCACCCTTTGCTAACCCTTTCTGTGTTTTGGGGGCCCCGGAGCACATTTATGTTTACTGCACCCTCTGCTAACCCCCCTGTTTTATGGGGCCCCGGGGGCCACGGGGGGTGTCAAATGCACCTTTTGCCTAACCCCACTGTGTATGGGGCACTGGAAAACGATTTGATGTCACAGCAACCCCTGCTAAACCCCACTGGTTTTATTTGGGGCCCCCCCGGAAACAGGGGCGGATGTCACTGCCCTCTTAACCCTTTCTGTGTATGGGGGGGCCCCGGAGCACATGATTGTTCTGCACCCCTGCTAACCCTTTCTTTTTGAAATGGGCCCCGGGGGCAGACGGATGTCCCTGCTCCTCTGCTAACCTATGTGTATGGGGCCCCGGAGCCATGATTTAATGCCCCTCTGCTAACCCTACTTTTTTGTATGGGCCCCGGAGAGGAGGGGGTGTCAATGCCCTTTTGCTAAACCCTACTTTTGTTTGGGGCCCCGGAGTGACGGTGTCACTGCACCCTTGCTAACCCCCACTGTGATGGGGGCCCCGGGGCAGACGGGGTGTCAATGCCCCCTTTCCCAACCCTACTGTGTATGGGGGGGGCCCCCCGGGAGCGGATGGGCACTGCACCTCTGCTAACCCTATTTTGGGGGTGAGGGCCCCGGAAACAGACGGAGTTTACTGCACCCTTTCTAACCCTACTGTGTTGGGGCCCTTTGGAAACCTGACGGGGTGTCACCGCACCTCTGCTAAACCCCCAATTTTGTTTTGGGGGCCCCCCGGAGCAGAAGGGGTGTCACTGCAAACCATGGGTAACCCTTCTGTGTATAGGACCCAGAGGAGGTGTCACCGAACCCCTTTCTAACCCGCTGTGTATGGGGCCACCCCGGGGCGGGCGGATGTCACCCGCAACCTCTGCCCAACTCACAATTTTTTTCGTAAATCCATAAAAAGCTGATTGTTTTCCCCCGGGGGGGATGAGGTCTTCCAGCAAGGGCAATGGGACATGTTACCGGCCCCGAAATTTTTCCGACATTTGGGAAAAGCTGGTTTTATACTTGCCAGTTTCTACCTTGGCCCACTTTAAAATTTCCCCCGGACCCCAATTTTAGCCCTGTGTGTTTGGGGCCCCCGGATGTTGGGGTTTTTTGGCTCAAAGGGCCCCTCCAGCGCGTGGGTATTGTCAGCATTGGTGGGCCCCTGGATGGTGGTGTTGGGTCCCAAAAGGGTCCCAGCGCTGTGGGGTTTCAGTCAGCATGTGTGGGCCCCTGGATGGTTTGGGATTGGCTTATGGCCCCCCAGCAAACTGTGGGTGATTCAGTCAGCATGTGTGGCCCTCTGGATGGTGGTGTTTGGTTCTGTGGGGGCCCCCCTTTTTCAAAATGTGGGTGCTTTTAGCATGTGGGGGCCCCGGGTTTGGGTTTGGGGGTTGGGTCTATGGGCCCCCCCAGCAGCTGTGGGGGGCAGTCAGCATGTGGGGCCCCCGGATGGTTTGGGGTTGGGGGTTTTGGCCCCCTCAGTTTAAATGTGGGATGTGTCGGCCCCCATTTTCCCGTGACAATCTACCAGGACCTTATGGAGTCACTCCATGCCCCTCTAGCTGCTGTCCGGGCTGCACACACCACTCACTCTGGATGTTAGCTGTGGTCATAATAATGTGACTGCAGTGTGTTTTTGGGGGGGGCTATAAAAAATTTGAGAGTCCGCGTAGATTGCCCCCGCCCGTGGGGGTGGCCCTAACGGTGTAGGGGGCGGGCTCCCGGGGGCTGGTCTATGTAATAATTTTATGGCGCGGTTTCCCGCGCTTTTCACCTGACAGTTCTCCACTTCCTTTGACAAAACCACAACATCCTGAACGCAGCAAAAAGCTTCGATCCCCCGAAAAACTCTGCAGACATAGGTCATGAGTGCGCCCCCTTCATCTATGATTAACCACCTTGGAGAGGGGCAGGACCATGAATGTGCCCCCTTCCCACCACTTCATCTATGGAAACCCACCTAGGACTGGGGGGAGGGCCCGCAGCGCTCCCTTCCCCGCTTTCACTATGAAACCCAACTTGGAGGGGCGAACCACAAGGCCCCACTTTCCCCCCCCCTTCATTTATTATAACCCACCTTGGACGGGGGCAGAACAATGAATGTGCCCCCTTCTAACCCTTCATCTATGATAACCCACCTTGGAGAGGGGCAGGACCATAAAGGTGCCTCCTTTCCACCCCTTCATCTATGGAAACCCACCTAGGACTGGTGCAGGACCATGAATGCGCCCCCTTCCCCCCCTTTTCTCTATGTAAACCACCTTAGCAGGGGCCTCAAATGTGCCCCCTTCCACCACTTCATCTATGATAAACCACCTTAGACAGGACCATGAATATGCCCCCTTTCCCACCCCTTCATCTATGATAAACCACCTTGGAGAGGACCATGAATATGCCCCCTTCCCACCCCTTCATCTATGATAACCCCCCTGGGGAGGACCCTTAATATGCCCCCCCCCCCACCCCTTCATCATGATAACCCACTTGGGCGGGCCATAAAGTCCCCCTTTTCATCACCCCCTTCATTTATCATAAACCACCTTGGACAGGGTCAAGACCATGAATGTGCCCCCTTCCACCCCTTCATCTATGATAAACCACCTAGGACGGGGGCAGGACCATCCATGCGCTCCCTTCCCACCTCTTCATCTATAATAACCCACCTTGGACAGGACCATGAATGTTCCCCCTTCTTACCCCTTCAAAAAC
>JAODAL010029675.1:0-51247 GCA_025379985.1 Phyllomedusa bahiana
TAGTCTTGTGGGGCGGCAGAAGGTCAGGGCACGGCAGAGGTTCGGGGTCTTAGACGGCAGGAAAGGTCAGGCAGCGGCAGAGGTTATGAGTTGAGAAACTTAGCGAGGGGTCTGGTACACGGTAAGGCGAGAGTATGCTTTGGAACGCTTTCTCTAGGGCACAGGGCATCATAGATCCAGCAAGGAGTGATAGTGGGACGTATCCTTAAGTAGGGGAAGCGCCTGGCAATTAGCCAATAATCAGGGCGCTGGCCCTTTAAATCCCCGGGAACGAGCGCTGCAGCAGCGCCTTAGGACACAGGCACGCGCGCCTCGGCCGGCAGAGGGCGCGGACGGCACAGGAGCGCGGTCAGGTAAGTCCACGGCAGACGCAGCCCCCCGGCTCGTCCCGCGGCCCGCGGCGGCACCCGACCCCGGAGAGCACCCGGGAGGGGGGCCACGGATGCGCCCGCGGCCCGCGGGCCGGGGAGCGGCGCCGGCCGTGACATCAACTTTAATGCAATTCAGTATATACAACAAAAGGCAGCACAGCACAGGTCTTGCTGGGACCTGTGGTCCTCCAAGCAGGATTTCTATTCACTGACATGCTTAATGATTTATTTCTGATTTCCAGCCGGTCTCTAAACTTAATACATGTTAGGCGCATTCCTTATGCGCCTAAGTTCCGCCATGCGCCTCACATACAGGCGAGGCACAGGGAACTTTCCGCCAGCATTTATGAGCGCACTTCGGGCGCCGACATAAATGGGGCGCAGCGTTCACGAAAAATACCGCAAAACCGGGTGCCTCGACGCGCCGATCTTCATACATGTCGCCCTAAATGGTGATAACATGTGGTGGTATTATTCAGTCACTATATGGTGATAATATGTGATGATATTATCTAGTCAGTATGTGGTGATGATATGTGGTGGTATTATTCTTCACTATGTAGATGATGATATGTGGTAGTATTATTCAGTCACTATGTGGTGATATTATTCAGTCACTATGTGGTGGTGATATGTGGTCATGATGTAGCGGTATTTGGTATTAGTAAAATTATTGGTAATTTTAGCCTTGGGATTCTGTTTTTTGTGTAGCAATGTTATTTGGTAACTGTAGAACCATTATTTAGTGGCTTTAAACTCAGTACTTTGTGTTATAGCTTATATATTTTTCTTTATATAAAATGTATCATTCGAGGAGGGGGACATATATCTTTAAACCTTTTATGTTTACCACCTGGTGTCCTGCTGAAATTAGGTGAGGGCGACTCAGAAGTAGAGATGGGCGAATTTCTCAAAAATTCGATTCGGTCACTTCGCCGAATTTTCCGACAAAATTTGTTTCGGTCCGAATTACTTCGGGACGAATCGCGTTAAAAAACAGCTATTTCCAGGCTGCAGAGAGCCTGCAGGGTGCTGTAGAATGTTGTGCCATGCTTAATTCTGCAGAGGGAGCTGGGTTTGGTCTTCATGCAATGTTGTGTTTTAGTATGACATGCAGATGACTGCCTCCGCTCTTAGAATCGCTTAACTATAAAATTCCCTGGGCACTTAAAAGGGAAAAACTAACTAAAAAACTTAAGCGGGAATGTAGCCTGATAAAGTCATGCCAGCAACAGCTGGAAAAAAGCAAGCTGAGGGCTCAGGTGTCAACATCAGTGACAGAGTATGGAGGTGACGGCGGCAGCCACAGCAGCATGAGGTCAGAGAGTGGCACAATGACATTCTGGAGGTGGCAAAAACCGGAGTAGGCCACAGAGTGGCACAATGACACAGAGTGGAGGTGATGGCAGTAACAGCATGAGATCAGAGAGTGGCACAATGACATTCTGGAGGTGGCAAAAACAGGAGTAGGCCACAGAGTGGCACAATGACACAGTGTGTAGGTCACAGCAGCAGCCACAGCAGGAGCATGAGGTCAGGCAGTGGCACAATGACATTCTGGAGGTGGCAAAACAGTAGTAGTCCACAGAGTGGCACAATGACAGAGAGTGGATGTGAAGGCATCAACCGCATGTGGTCAGAAAGTGGCACTATGCCATTCGGGTGGTGGCAACAACAGGAGTATGCCACAGAGTGGCACAATGACAGAGTGTGGAGGGTACGGCAGCAGCCACAGCATGAGGTCAGACAGTGGCACAATGACACAGTGTGTAGGTACAGCAGCAGCCACAGCAGCAGCCACAGCAGCAGCAAGAGGTCAGGCAGTGGCACAATGACATTCTGGAGGTGGTAAAAACAGGAATAGGCCAAAGAGTGGCACAATGACACAGTGTGTAGTTGACAGCATCAACAGCAGCAGCAGCATGAGGTCAGACAGTGGCACAATGACATTCTGGAGGTGACAAAACAGTAGTAGGCCACAGAGTGGCACAATGACAGAGAATGGAGGTGATGGCAGGAGCAACAGCATGAGGTCAGAGAGAGGCACAAAGACACAGTGTGGAGGTGACCGCAGCAGCAACAACAGCAGCAGCAGCATGAGGTCAGAGAGTGGCACAATGACACAGTGTGGATGTCACGGCACCAGCAACAGCAGCAGCAGCATGAGGTCATAGAGTGGCACAATGACAGAGTGTGGAGGTGGGTGGCAATACCAGTCCCTGGTACAGATGGTGGTAGGCTGATGGAGAAACTGGCAGCGATGTGTGGCATCAGGCGGGTGGCGGCATCAGAATAGTGGCTGAGGCAGGTAGTTTGAACCCAGACTAATTTCTCACAGTTTGAGTGAGGCATCATGGCTGATGTAGTCTGACGCCTAAGGCATTGGTGTGTGGAAATCCTGGCCGTTCCACGCCTGATTCATCTTGACAAAGGTCAGTCGTTCCACATTTCCCGTGGACAAGCGGGTTCTCCTTGGGGTAACGATGACCCCCCGCCGCACTGAACACCCGCTCTGATGCCACACTACTGGTCCGGGCAGGACAGCTTCTCCACTGCAAACTCGGCAAGTTGCGGCCACTACATCCAGTTTGGCTGTCCATAGTCCAGCGGATCTTCTAACTGGGGTGGCAGAGTGCTGTCCAAGTAGGCCACCACCTGTTGGTTTCAGGGTCTGCTCCAGGTCCTGCTGTGCTGCTGGCGACTGCCCTCCTCACTAGGCGGGTGAAGGAAGCTGCTCATCAGTGACTCCAGACTTAGGTTGCTGCTGATGGAGCTGGTACTGCTCCTACCCCTCCCCACCTTCCCCCAGCAGCCGTGGCAGTAGTACGTGAGCGCTGAAGAACCCCCCAGTCAGACCTGTCAGATGAGGGACGATGCCGCATATAGGCAGCGGCCATCTGACTACAGAGGATTTCCCTATAGTATTTGAGTTTGTCCTCCCTCTCAGTAGCTGGGAAAAAGGCTCCAATTTTGGACCGATAGCGAGCGTCCAATAGGGTGGAGAGCCAGAAGTCATCCCTCTGCCGGATGCTGACTATTCGGCTGTCACTAACCAGGCAAATCAGCACGCTGCGGGCAATCTGCACAAGTGACTCCGAGGGGCTCCCTGCCTCCATCTCCACTGTATACTGCCATGGTGCTTGCGGGTCATCTGCCTCGTCTTCCTCATCTCCATCTACCTCCTCCAGCTGCTCCTGCTCCTCCTCTCTTGTCACCTGGGTATAAAATCCACTCATTTCACCAGACAATGCTTCTGCTCCAATGTCCTCCTCCTCCTCCATTTCAGTCCACCCCGGATATATGTGGCCGCGAGATGTAGTCGCCACGTCTCCAGTCCCCTGCCCAGACAGATTTTTCAGCATCTGTTCCAGGACATGAAGCAGTGGAATGACGTTATTCATCCCGTAGTCCTGGCAACTGACAAATAACGTCGCCTCCTCGAATGGCCTCAACAAACGGCAGGTGTCACGCATGAGCTGCCACTGGCTGACATCAAAGTTACACAGGGGAGTACTCCTGTCCGCCTGGATCATCAAAAAATCGTTAATGACCTTTCTCTGTTCATACATTCGGTCCAACATGTGCAGGCTGGAATTACAAAGGTGGAAACATCGCATATCAGAGTGTGTTGGGGGAGGCTGTTCTGCCGCTGCAACTCGAGGAGGGTGTTCCTGGCTTTGTAGGAATGGATGAAGTGCATGCACAGTGTCCTTGCCATTTTCAGAATGTTCTGAAGATCGGTGGAAGACTTCAGGAACCTTTTCACAACCAAATTGAACATGTGCGCCATGCAGTGCACATGGACCATGCCTCCTCGGTGCAGCGCGGACACCATGTTACTCCCTTTGTCCGTCACCATGGTTCTGATTTGCAGTTGGCACGGAGAAAGCCACACATCGATTTCTTGCTGCATGACGCGGAGCAGTTCCTCCCCTGTGTGACTTCGTTCGCCGAGGAGAGCCAGGTGTAGAACTGCATGACACCGCTGTGCCCTACACATGTGGTATGATGGAGCAGTACTTGTGGAGGCTGAGATGGTGGTGGTGGTGGAGGAGGAGGAGGCGGACATTGGTGCAGGAGCCGCAGTTTGACAACGTGGAGGAGAAAGCGCCGTCTCCTGTCCAAGTTGTTGGTGTACCTGGGCAGGAAGCACATTCACCCAGTGGGCCGTAAAGGACATGTACTGGCACTGACCGTAGTCACAGTTCCAGACGTCCGCGCTGCCGTGCACCTTGGAACAAACCGATAAGCTTAAGGACTGGCCCACCTTCTGTTCTACATATTTATGAAGTTCTGGTACTGCCTTTTTGGAAAGAAATTACGGCTTGGAACTCTCCATCTCGGCTCGGCACAAGCCATTAGTTCTCTGAATGGTGCAGAGTCCACCATTTGGAAAGGGAGGGACTGCAGTACCAACAACTTGGACAGGAGCACGGTTTTGCTTCTGCACCTTAGGATGGTTGACACATACTGTTGTCTCTTTGCAATCCCTCGCTGAACGCTGCTGTTGCCATGAAAAGGGAGCGAGGAGCAGGGGCATCTGGACCGGGGAGAGGATGGGGAAAGAGAAACAGCTCCCTTCTGCAGAGGTGGTGGAAACCTTGACTGGCTGCAATGGCATGCTGGCACTGGGCGCTGCTGCTACTGTTGCTGCGGCAGAGGATGGACCACCACATCTGAGCCACGTTTCTCCAGGCCACCGGATGGTACGCCGACGTGTTGAAGCAGGGCCGTGGTGCCAACGTTAGCTCCCTGGCCACGCTTCACTTTCTGCCTACAGATTCTACATATACCCATATTCGGCTCCTAAAATGTCTTAGCAAAGAACTGCCACACCGCCGAGTATCTGATTTTACCGCCAACGTCCATTTCTGAGTGACTACTGCCGCCGCTGCCTCGCTGAGCCCCTGTCCCGCTACTTTCTTGGACCTGAGAAGCGGGTTTTCTACCCCGTGGCCGCTTGACTCTCGACCTCACACTGCTGCTCCTCTGCTGACTCATAGCCACACAACCTACTTGCTGGCTGCGCCGCTGCCTGACGCGCAAACTGACGCCCTCTTCTCCTGACGAAGATGAAGCCCTTGCGTCACTGGCTCCCAAGTGCGGTCAGCTACATCATCATCGATTTGTGTTTCATCGTCACCGCTGTCCTCATCACCAGTCTTGGTATGCAGAGGCTGACCCCTCACAACCTGACCTCCCATGCCACTCTCCACATCCATACTCTGCCACCTACTGCAAGAAGCAGGGGATATTGGCCCCATTTCTTCGCTGCCAAGTAACTGCTGACTGCCCTCCTCAAATTGTTCATCCTCGCTATCTAGTGGTGCTCAGCCCAGCCCACATAGTAGATCTCTGTCTGAGGGAACCGGATGGGACAGAGGCGGGTTGAGGACAGGTGAGGGCCGCTGACCCGCTCCTGGGCCATGCCAACTAAAGGTTGTGTCTGACGTTCCCACCAGCTCTTGGCTGGGGTTGTCAGATGTCATCTGGGAGGAAGTGGATGACCTAGTCAACCAATCAAGAACCATTGGGTTGCTGAACAACACACGGCCGCTAGATGACAGCGGCAGTTGTGGCCTCACCGAGTCACTCCTGCTGCGACGGCCCCTTGCTGTGCTGCGACCTGGGCCTGCTCCAGGAATGTTTGTGCCACTGCCACTCGCAGGTGAAGAGCCTGCCACCTCTCTGTCTGACATACTGTTTGTTCTAAAATGTACAGACACTATTTGATGAAGATATCTGCATATGATAAATACACACCCTGTATTTGACTCCAACTGAACCCAGTAACAAGTTTGGGTAACCCTTGGATATAAATTGCGCTCCACAAATGGCCAGTAAAAATGTACTTGTGTGTGCCGTTTAAAAACTCTGTGTATTTTACTGAATATAAAAGCACAAACAGGCTTAATTAACCTTCGGTTATGAATTATGCTACAGGTAAAATGTCTTTTTTGGCGGTGAAAAAAAAGGTTTCTTTTAGTGACCACAACAGCAGAACAACGCTTAATTAACCCCCTGGATGTAAATTGCACAAAAGAATTGAGCAACCAAAAATTACCAGCTTTGTAGCGTGTTAAAATGGCGTGTATTTTACGGTACACAACAACAGAAAAACTTGTAATTAACCTTCGGTTATGAATTATGCTCCAGGTAAAATGTCTTTTTTGTCGGTGAATAAGAACGTTTCTTTTAGTGACCACAACAGCAGAACAACGCTTAATTAACCCCTGGATGTAAATTGCACAAAAGAATTGAGCAACCAAAAATTACCAGCTTTGTAGCGTGTTCAAATGGCGTGTATTTTACGGTACACAGCAACAAAAAACCTTGTAATTAACCTTTGGTTATGAATTATGCTACAGGTAAAATGTCTTTTTTGGCGGTGAAAAAGAATGTTTCTTTTAGTGACCACAACAGCAGAAGAACGCTTAATTAACCCCTGGATATAAATTGCGCAAAAAAATTTGAGCAACCAAAAATTAATGGTATTTGGATTAAAAACGCTGTTTATTTTAAATGGAATACAACAAGAACAGCATAGATAACCCCTTTGGGATATTCAATGTGTTGTGAGCAGATAGCATTAAAATGTATATGCAGCTGCATTGGATGCACACTGGACTTCAGTTCCAATACCCCACAAAATCGGAATTAGAACGTAAGAGAAGCAGTCTCTGAGATAAGCTGTGACACCCCCCAAAAATCGCTGTATAAAAATGAGTTCTTTAGTAAGAGATATCAGCCGTGGCAGCACCTTCCCTAATCAGTACAGTGAGAGCGGTATGAGCTCCCAGCGTCGCGCCCGGACTTATATAGTGCGGTGACGTCACAGAATCCCGCCGGTCTCTGATTGGCTTCATCTCTGCACATGTCATGTAGGCTATGCCCTTCTTCCTCCCAGAGTTCTTTGCCCCATGTAACGCCATGTGCTCGCAGCTATTTTATCAATCAAAAGCAGACTTCATTCACGCGAAGTACCCCAAACTTCGACTTTGTTCAGAACCGAAGTTTTCGTGAAATTGTAAACGAATTCCATTTTTTTTTTAGAATCAATTCGCCCATCTCTACTCAGAAGCCATCTTGATTACAGGTTAGTGTGACAATGTCATCACACCAGTCTCTATAAGTTGAAGAGAGACTGGGTTGGGGCACTGTACAGATGGTGAAGGCAGGGAGGGACAGTGGTAAAATCAACTTCTCTGGTGGGCCCTTGGCAACCCAGTCTGACACTGTGCGTACTAGTCAGTAGTCCAGTGCTTCCATGCTGTAGCCGCCTACAGCCCTCTGTGAACTGAATGCTACACCGTACATAGTAGTGAGACATTTCTTCAGGGAGAACTGTGGGTGAGTACACTATAACATCAACGGCCTCCTGACTAGAATATATATGGCCAGCTGACTCTGTTATGATGTATGCAACAGTAAGGGATTACACTCAATGTCAACCTTTAAAATAGGAACATTTAAAAAAAAATCATATTAAAATAAACTCATTTTTTAAAATAAAGTTTATTAAATCAATGTCCATAATCCAGTTTGGTGTCCAATAACATATATAACATATACAGTATGTTATTCTTAGTGAATTAGTGAATAACGTAAAAAGTATAAATACCGTAGAAACTAAAAATCAAGGTCTAAAACAGCTTAGGATGCACAACAACAAAATTACAACTGCTGTAATGCAGAGAAACAAAAAATGGGCTATTGTTGCAAAGTCCTCTAAAATTGGATCTGCCAGCACTCACTGAAGCTACTCCCCACTGATTAATATTTAACACACACCTTTTTTTTCTGATCTTTTTGACATATTTTTAAAATTTTCTTAATGGGAAAAAACCCTTTAAGTTTCCCTTTTTCCCAATATTTTTAGCTCTTAAGTTTTCATTTTTTTGAACTTTTGAAAACGGGTTGGGGCCCCTGAAACCATGATTTCCTTTAAAAGGGATTTAGGGGGTTGCCAAAAAAACAAGAAAAGGGGCAGGAAGAGAAAAACCCTGGTAACTCAGAAATGAAGCTAGTCTTAGAAGCCAGAGAGAAAGGGGAGATAAAAAAAACCCCTTTTAACCCGCCGGAGCCAGTTTTGGCCCTCTGGACAGGTTTGCAGGGGTTTTTTCCCCCATAGAGCCCCATTGTACTCTTTTTTCAACTTTTTTTTTTCGGGACGGCTCAAAATCGCAAACCGTCTGAAAAACCGGCCGAAAACCCGTGCCATGGGGACATGCCCTAAGAGTTTGTGATTAAAGACAGGAGCACTTTAGAAATACCAGGAGATATATACACCGGGAGAGACTACATGCAAACGTAAAGCGAGAATTCTCTCCCATAGGTGTGTCATCAAAGATCGTGTCAAATGTTCCCCATTCCCTTTCACTCAGTACAAAGAGCCCGGAAAAGAATTTGTTTTGGCCCTTAAATAGAATTTTGATGTTAAAATTTTTATTTTCAATTTAAAAATAAATTTAAAAAAAACTTTTCCCCCGGGTTTTCTTTTTGACCCTCCATTAACTGTTGATTAAACAGGGGCATCCCACTGGGGTCCTTTTGTCGGGTTTTTCCCCAACCATCTAACACTTATGCAAATCTGGGGGCTACTCAAAATTTTAGTTTTCTAAATACAAAAAAAAGGGATTTTTTTCCACCCCAGGGGGGGAAAAATCAAGAGAAGGGGGTTTTCTTGATTTTGGAAAGGTTCAGTCTATACATCAGCATAAAAATTTCAAATTTTTCCCATTTTTTACACTTTTTAAAAAATTTTAAATGAAAAATTTTTAGGAAATCCCTGGACAGTGATGTATCAGCACCTGAGATTTTGCCCCCCCCCGCATCTATATTTAAAAATTTCGACAAACATAGAGCCTTATTTGGGCTCCCCAGGTTTTTGAATATACGCCCCAAAAGGGAAGAAAGGGTCCCTTCTACATCGGGGGAAATTTTTTTTCTCTGTGGGGGATAGCAACCCTTTTTTTCCCATCACCTTGAAATTTAGAGTTTTACCTTTTAAAATAAATACGATTTTGGCCCCCTCTTATTCCGGGTTAAAATTACCCTTTTTATCTGTCTCCAATAAAACAGGGGGGGGGGGGGGGGGGGGGGGGTAAATATTTTTGGGGTTTGGATGGGAAAAAGGGGAAAACTTTTTTCATAAACTTTATCGAAGGAAACCTCCCCAAACCACTTTTTTAATCAATGTAAAAAAGCAAAAAAATTCATTTATTATATTAAAATTAGGATGGGAAGGGCCTTTTCCCTTTTTTTTTCTACCATTAAACATGATTAAGGGATTTTTATTATTTTTTTTTTAAAAATATTTTTTCTTCTCAGGGTTTTTTCTTTTTAAAATTTTATGGTTAAGGGAGGTTCAGGACGCCACAAGACACGGAACAAGTGGGCCCTGAACGATCCCCAGCCCCGGTCCCCCCCTTTTGGGGGAACCCGACCCCTTTAAAAGGGCCGGCCCCAACCAAAGACTGAATGCTACACTGACACGTGCCAACAAAGACAAACAAACAAAGAACACAAAAACCCATATTTGGGACAGCCCAAGCAAAAAAGGGCGGGCAACGGGGTCCCAAAATCGTGAGGAAAAGGGAAAAAACCCAAAACAACAAGAACAATGGGCACAGAGAAAAAAAACCAATATAAACGGGCTAACTATAAAGGCACGCATATAGCAGGCCTAGAGAAAGGAACCCACCGGCTATAAAAGGGAAAAGGGGTAAAGTAGAGGGGCAAGAAAGGGGGAAAGGGAAACCGGGTCAATCCAGGGGAGCTAAATAACCCCATATTGCTGGGGGATTTCTGCCCCCCCAGGCGTTGGCCCAAAAACAACCCAGGCAAACAGGGGGAAAAACACATTCACACTAGGAATAAATTCCAAGCATAAATGTAAGAAACCGGGTTTTTCCCCCCCGGCGAAACCCCTTGGGGCGACCAGAGCCCAAACGGAGGCCTTTAAAGGCATATCATGACAAAAACCCCCCCCCTTTAAAGAGGGCCCCCGGGCCCCTAACCAGCCCCCCTTTGGTTTAGTGTGATCTTGCCCAAAATTTTTTCCCTTTTTAGGTTTGGGACCCACAATTTGCTAAGGGACTTAAAGAGGGAGGTTTTTGGGGTTTTTGGGGGGCATTTTTTTTGATTTTTTTTTTAGTTGAGCATTTTTTAAAGTCTTATACTCCTACCCAAACTGTCACCAGTCGATAAAAAAAATGGATTCTATTTTTTTTTTCACAACCTTTAGGGCAAGGACAGGGAAGGGAAAAACCTCCCCCAAACCAAAGGGGGAAAACTTGGGGAAAAAGCAGAACTCTGGTTTCAGTATCGGGAAACACTACTTTCCGGAAAAAGAAAATTTTCGGGTTTTCCTTTAAACATACAAATTTCTTTGGGTTCTTTTTTCCCACAGCCCAATTTTAAAGCTTTCCCCCCGGGAGTGAGGTCTATAGTACAATCATCAGGCTTTTTGCGGGGGCAAAATTTTTGGAAACCATCCCCTATCTAAGATGTTTAGATTTACATTCATAAATTCGTGAGGAAATTTAAAACAGAAAACAAACCAAAGGGGTCAAAACTTTTTCAAAGAAACCACATGATCGGGCCCCCTTTGATCACTCCCTTTGGTTTCCCCCATTTAAACACAGGGTTATGGAGGCGGAGCCAGGCAAGCCAAGAAAATTTTCTGCAGCAAAATTTTTTTTCCATACAAAAAAAGAAAGTTTTTTTTCCCTAACGAACTGCCCAAAATTCAAGTTATCTTCCCGCAGGGAACCGAAATTTGATTCTTTCCCCCCGATTAAGGGGGGGTAAAAATCTACTCCTGAAACAAAAAAAGGGGAAAATCAAAGAAAGTAGTTTCCAAAAACCCCCAAAAGGGCCGGACTACAGGGATAAAAATTTAAAATTAAAAGCAGGGACCTGAGCAATCATACTTTACAACAAAATTCTTAGAATTGAGAACCAAGGGTACAGGGAAAAAAAACGATTAAAACCCAAATTTTAGGAAGGGACCAGTATACCCCAAGTTTCTTTTCCTGGGGGAAAAATTCGGGCGTTCTGCTTTTCCTTTTAGGTGACTTGGGGGCCCATCGGGACAGTCTCTCAGGAAAAGGGCGGGTTTTCCCCCCCAATAAAAGCACAAGGCATTCCTTTCCCAAACCGGGGTTTTTTTCTTCCTGGTTTGGGGCAGATTTTAAAACCCAAAACCAGGGGGGTTTTTCTTCAGGGGTAGGTGTGAGGGTAAAAGGAGGATTTTCAGAGAAGTACAGAAAAGGGTTTTAAAAAAAAAAATTTTTCTTGAATTGAAAAATTGACCCCCCTTGGGTTTTTTCCCCCCCTTCTCCCCTTTTCTTTTCAATGGGCAAAACAAGTTTTAAAAATTCTTTAAATGTGTCAGGGGGTTTAGGCTGACCAAAGCAAACCTTTAACCCCCATTTAAAAACCTTGTCTGAAGAGGGTTTTTAAGGGGTTTGGGGCAAACCCCCCCGGGCATTTGACCTCCATTGGCGAACTCAAACAAAATTCTTCGGCCGAGCGGGGGGCCCTTCTTTAAAAAGGGGTAAAACAGGGGAGTTTCTGCCCCCTTGCCAAACCCCGGGTTGGGATTTATCATAAGGGCAAACCTAAAGCCCGAAAAAATCTGTCCAATTTAATTTCCCCTCCGGGGTTTTAGAGGGGAAAAGCTAGTGCCCAATCCGAGGTGGGCCCTGGAGGAAACAAACCAACCAAACCCCTACTTTTTTTTTTGCCTCAGTGGGGAAAGGGAGTTTTAAAAACGAAAAAAAAAGGGGGACGGTTCCCTTTAAAATTTTGGAAACCCGTCCGATTTTCCCTCAAAAGAGATCTGGTAAAAGCATCTTAAATTTTAATGGGTAAAGGGGTTTTACAAAAATCAGGGGCCCGATACGGAACAGGGCGGGGCGGCAAGTCCAGGGACGGGGTTGGGTTTTGGCGTCCAAAACGCTGCGAATTCATTTATAAGTGGGCCCCCCATCCCGGAATTGGGGTTTTCCCAAATCCTCTAAGGGGGGGGTCAGTGGGCCGGGCAAGGTTTGGGGATTCATGTTGAACCGCCGGGAGGGTAGACTGGGGTATGGGCCTGCTATAAAGTATTGGACTTTGTGTTTGAAGTAATAAAAAAGAGAAATATTTAAGGCATTTTTATAACTTTCTGCAAAGTCAAAAGTTTACATATATTTCATTAATATTTGGTAGCATTGCCCTCAAACTGTAGGACTCAAACATTTTGGATATTCTTCCACAAGCTTCTCATAATAGTTGGTAGTAATTTTGGCCCATTCCTCCTGACAGAACAGGTGTAACTGAGCCATGTTTATAGGTCCCCTTGCTTGCACCTGCCTTTTCAGCTTTGTTATTTAAATTTTCAATAGGATTGAGATCAGGGCTTTGTGATGGCCACTCCAAAACATTGACTTGGTTATACTTAAGCCACTTTGTAACCAGTTTGGCAGTATGCTTCGGGTCATTGTCATTTGGAAGATAAATTACCACCTAAGCTTTAACTTCCTGGCTGATGTCTTCAGATGTTGCTTCAGTATTGTCACATAATCTTCTTTCTTTATGATGCCATCTATTTGTGAGGTGCACCAGTCCCTCCTGAAGCAAAACAACCCCACAACATGATGCTGTCACCCTCGTATTCCACACTTGGGATGGCTTCCAAGCTTCTCCCTTTTTCCTCCAAATGTAACAATGATCATTATGACCAAAACAGTTCAGTGTTAGTTTTGTCAGACCACAGGACATGTCTCCAAAAATGTATGTCTTTGTTCCTGTGTGCATTTGCACACATTAATTGGCTTTTATATGTTTAAATTTGAGTAATGGCTTCTTCCTGGCAGAGCGGCCTTTCCGCCCATGTTGATACAGTACTTGTTTTACTGTGGATAATGACACGATCTTACCAGCTTCCGCCAGTATCTTCACAAGGTTCTTTGCTTTTGTTTTTGGGTTGATATGCACATGTCGGACCAAAGCACGTTCATCTCTGAGACACAGAACCCGTATTGTTTGTGAGCGGTATGATGGCTGGACATTCCCATCTTGTTTGTACTCTGCATATTTTGTTGAGACAGATGAATCGATGGACCGGCAAGTAACGAAAAAATGCACCCAATGATGATCCTGACTTGTGCACGTCCACAATTCTTTCTGATATCTTGGCAGATTTCTTTAGACTTTCCCATGAAGTTACACACAGAAGCAGTGCGTTTCTGGTGAGCATTAAAACACAACCACAGGACATCATCACATGGGCTGTCCCAAATTGTTTAAAGGCATAGTAATCCTATTGTACGTAAACTATTGACTTTGCAGGAAGGAATGAAAATGCCTTAAAAAATTATCTCTCATTATTCGGACATTTGGCAAATATAATAATTTTGTTAATCCTAATTGACCTAAATGGGTAGGTTTATTCTGATTTCATGTCAATAGTGAAAACAACATGCAGATGTGTCTTTTTATAAAGTGTATGTAAACTTCTGGTTTCAACTGTATATATCTAAATATTTAATATATATACTTATCTATGTGCAATTGTAATACTAGCATTTACCCCCTCCTGAATAGTAGGGGTGTGATTGGTTGTCTATCAGTATTTTTATACTTGTGCAATTTCCTTGGTTTGTTTACTGTCGACTAGAGTGGGGCGAATCGATTCTTACGAAGTGGATTCGGTTTAGAATTTACTGGAAAACTTCGGTTTCTAACGATGTCGAAGTTTTGGTGGTACTTTGGTCGTGAACGAAGTGTGCTTTTGATTGATTAAAAATGGCCTGCGAGCACATGGCGCTACATGGGGCACAAAAGCCTTGGGAGGAAGAAATGCTTAGCCTGCATGACAGTGTGCAGAGATGATGCCAATCTCGAGGACCAAAGGCGTGATTCTGTGAGTACACCGCACTATTATAATGGGTCGGGCGCGACGCTGGAGCTCATAACGCTGCTACTGTAATGATTGGGAAGGTGCTGAAGCGGATGATTGTTACTGAAGAACTGATTTTTATTTACAGCGATTTTTGTGGGGTGTTATCTGACTTGTCTCAGAGATTGCTTACTATTAATGTTCTATTCTGATTTTTTGGTGTATTGGTCTGAAGTCCAGTGCTATACCTTATTTAAATGCTATCTGCTCACTCAGCACATTGAATATCCAAGGGGCATCTAAGCAGTTTCCTGTTGTATCATACTTAAAAGAAATAAAGGCGTTTTTATAATACCAAATACCACTTCCTTTTTTGGTGCATCAATTATTTTCGCAATTTAAATCCAGGGGTTGTTATTAAGCGTTGTTTCTGCTGCTGTTGTGACATCCAAGAAACGTCTTTTTAACCACCAAAAAATACAACTTTCCTGTAGAATATTCACAAGCGAAGGTTATTTAAAATTTTTTTATCTTGTTGTGTAGCATAGAAAACACGCAATTGTAACACGCGACTAAGTTAGAGTTTACGGCATGCTCAATTCTTTTGCGCTATTTACATCAAGGGGTTAATTAAGCGTTGTTTTTTGTGCTGTCGGTGACAAAAATTGAACGACTTTTTCACGGCAAAATAATTTTTTTTTTCCTGTAGATAATTCACAAGCAAGGTTAATTTCAATTTTTTATCTTGTTGTGTAAGAGTTGAAAACACACAATTGTAACACGCTACAAAGCTAGTAGTTTCGGCCCTGCTCATTTCTTTTGCGTTAATTTACACTTCCAGGGGTTATTAAGCGTTGTTTTTTGGTGCTGTGGTGCAAAAATAAGACCGTCTTTTTCACCGGCAAAAAAAATTTTTTTCCTGTAGCAATATTAATTCACATGACGAAGGTTAATTACAATTTTTTCTCTTGTTGTTGTAGCGTAGGAAAAAACGCAATTGTAACACGCTAAAAGATAGTAGTTTCCGGCCGACTCAATTCTTTGCGTAATTTAACATCCAGGGGTTAATTTAAGAGTTGTTCTGCTGGTTGTACTCAGTAAAAGAATACTTTGTTTTTCAGCCACAAAGAAAAGAAATTTGTAGCATTACTTCCATATCACGAAGGTTAATTAAGCCTGTTTTGTGCTTTTCTATATTCAGTAAAATACACCGAGTTTTTAAACGGCTCATACAAGTTATTTTTTCATGCACATGTGTGCGGTGCGCACATTTATATCCAAGGGTTTTACCCAAGCTTTTAGTGGGTTAATTTGATTGACCAGCGTCAATAAGGGTGTGTTTTTATCATATACTGATATCTTCATCAAAAAACAGTGTCTGTACATTTTAGAACAAAAACTGTTTTATGTCAGACAGAGAGGTGGCAGGCTCTTCACTGCGAGTGGCAGAGGCACAAAATTCCAGGCAGCAGGTCGCAGAACAGCAAGGGGATGTTGCAGTAGGGGTCACTCGGTTGTAGGCCACAAAACACTCGCCGCTTGTTCATTCTAGCGGCCATGTTCTGACTAGCAACCCAATGGTTCTTGATTGGTTTGACTAGGTCATCACTTACTCAAGATGAACATCTGTCAACACAAGGCAAGAGTCGGTGGGGAACGTCAGACACAAAAATATAAAAAAAAATAGCCTTAGTTTGCTTGGCCCATGGAGTCGGGTCAGAGGCCCTCACCTGTCCTCTAACACGACTCTGTCCTTCCGGTTCACTCAGCCAGAGATATCTACTATGTGGTCTGGGCTCAGCGCCACTACTTATAGCGAGGAAGAAACAATGTTGAGGAGGGCAGTTAGTCAGCAGCTACTTGGCAATATCCCCTGCTTCTAGCAGTAGGGGCAAGGATATGAGGTTTGAGAGTGGGGGGGGGGGGGGGCCCCAGCATGGGAGAGGTCATGTTGTGAGGTCAGCCTCTGCATACCAAGACCGGTGATGAGAGACAGCGAGTGACGATGAAAACACAAATATGTTGATGATGTAGGCCGAACAGCACTTGGGAGCCGGGTGAGGCAAGGGCTTTCATCATCGTCAGGAGAAGAGGGCGTCAGCTGCGCGATCAGGCAGCGGCGCAGACAGCAAAGTGGGAGTCGTCTGTGGCCGGATGTCAGCAGGATAGCAGCAGTGTGAGGTCGGGACCAAAGCGGCCTCGGGGTAAAAAACCCGCCTTCGCAGGTCCAAGTAAAGTAGCGGCATGGGGCTCAGCGACGGCAAGGGCGGTGTGCCAGTCAGTAGTCACTCAGTGGGAGCGTTGGCGGTATATAACTAAAATCCGATACTCGGGGTGTGGCAGTTCTTTGCTAAGAAACCGTGAGGAGCCGATTATGGGTATATGTAGAATCTGTATAGCTGAAAGTGAAGCGTTGGACAGGGAGCTAACGTTGGCACAAACGGCCAATGCGTCAACTACATGGAAGCGTCACCCTCGGTGGCCTGGGAAGAATCTTGGCTCTGTGATGGTGGTCTATCCTGTGCCAGCCAAGCAACAGCAGCTGCAGCAAGAGCCCAAGTGGCTAGCATGCCATTGCAGCCAGTCATGGGCTCCACCATCTCTTTGCACATCATCATCCGGTCCAGTATGGCTCCTGCTCCTCGCTACTCATGGCCGCCAGCAGTCGTTTCAGCGGAGGCGATTGCAAAGAGACAACAGTATGCGTACACAACCATTTTAGGTGCAGCAGCTGACCGTGCTCTGTCCATAGTTGTTGTTACTGCAGTCCCCTCCCTTTCCAAATGGTGAGACATTTCCTGCACCATTCAGAGAACTAATGGCTTGTCGCCGAGCGAGATGGAGAGTTCCAAGCCGTATTTTCTTTTCCAAAAAGGCTAGTACCAGCACTTCATAATATGTAGAACAGAAGGTGGGCAGTCCTTAAGCTTATCGGTTTGGTACAAGGTGCACGGCAGCGCGGTTGTTCTGGAGCTGTAACTGACGGTCAGGGCCAGTTTTTGTCCTTTTCGGACCCACTGGGTGAATGTGCTTACCGGCCAAGGTACACAACAACTTGGAAGGGAAACGACGCTGTTCTCCTCCACGTTGTCAATATGCGGCACTCTTTTTGCGACAAATGTTCCGCCTCCTTCTCCTCCCATTCCACCACCATCGCCGCCTCCACAAGTACTGCTCCATCATACCACATTATGTAGGGCACAGACAGTGTCAAGCTGTTCTACACCTGGCTTTGCATCGGCGAACGAAGTCACTCAGGGGAGGAAACTGCTACGCGTTCATGCAGCAAGAAATCGTTGTGTGGCTTTTCCGCGCCAACTGCAAATCGCAACACATGGTGAACGGACACAGGAGGAAACATGGTTTCGCGCTGCACCGAGGAGGGATGGTCATGCGCCCTGCATGGCGTCTCGTGTTCTATCTGGTCTTGTGAAAATGGTTACCTGAGTCTTCTAACCGATCTTCAGCAGATCTGAAAAATGGCTGGAAAACTGTGCTTGCACATTTATCCATTCGTACAAAGCCAGGAACACCCTCATCGAGTTGCAGCGGCTCAGAACGGCCTCAACCCCAACTCACTCTGATATTATGCACGGATGTTACACCCGTGGATTTCCCAGCCTGCACTTGTTGGACAGACTGTATGAAACAGAGAAAGCCATTAACGATTTTTTGATGATCCAGGCAGACAGAAGTACTCCCTCCTGTTTAAACTTTCGATGTAAGCCAGTGCAGCTGATGCGTGAGACCCTCAGTTTGTTGAGGCCATTCGTGCAGGCGACGTTATTTGTACAGTAGCCAGGGACTTCAGGGATGAATAACGTCATTCCACTGCTTCATGTCCTGGAACAGATGGCTGAAAAATCTCGTTCTGGGCAGGGGAATGGAGACCGTGGCGATAATCTCGTGGACATGAGGTCCGGTGGGGACTGATAATGGAGGAGGAGGACATGTGGGAAGCAGAGCATTGTATGGTGAATGAGTGGAATTTTCTACACAGGTGACAAGAAGGAGGAGCAGGAGCAGCTGGATGAGGTGGATGGAGATGAGGAAGACGAAGGGCAGATGACCCCCAAGCCCGTGGCAGTATACAGTGGAAATGAGAAGGCAGGGAAAGCCCTCGGAGTCCTTGTGCAGATGGACCCGCAGCATGCTTATTGCATGGCTGAGTGGAAGCTGAAATAGTCAGCATCGGCAAGTGGGATGACTTCTGGATCTCAACACTATTGGCCCCTGGCTGCCGGTCCAAATGGGAGGCCTTCTTTTTCCAGCTATTGAGAGGGAGGACAAACTCAATATACTATAGGGAAATCCTCCGTAGTCAGTTGGCGCTGCAATATGTGCGGCATATGTCACTAACTCTGAAAGGTCTGCAGCGGTGGGTTTCATCAGCGACCACGTACTACTGCCGCGGCTGCTGGGGGATGGTGGGGGGGTGTAAGGTGCAGTAACCTGCTCCATCTAGCAGTAAACCTAAGTTCTGGAGTCACTGATGAGCAGCTTCTTAACCCGCCTAGTGAGGAGGGTAGTCGGCCAGAAGCAAGCAGCAAGCAGGAACATGGAAAATATATGCACAGTCCGTGAACCAACAGGTGGTGCCTAATTGGACCTGCCACTCTGCCACACCAAGTTAGAAGATCCGCTGAAACTTCCTGGGCATAGCCAAACTGGATGTGTGGCCGCAACTTCCGAGTTTGCAGTGGAAAGCTGTCATGCCCCTCGACCAGTAGTAGTGGCATCTGAGCGGGTGTTTAGTGCGGAGGGGGGCATCGTTACCCATGAGAACCCGCTTGCCACGGGAATGTGGAACGACTGACCTTTGTCAAGAAGAATCAGGCGCTGGATGGATCGGCAGGATTTACACACACCAATGCCCTTAGGCGTCTGAATTCATCAGCCATGACGGGGGGGGGCCTCACCACAACTGTGAGAATTAGTCTGGGTTTTAAACTCCCTGTATCAGCCACTTTTCTGATGCGCCACCCCGCCTGATGCAAACACATCCTGCTGACAGTTTTATCCATATGCACCAAACATCTTTACCAGGGCACTGGTAGTGCCACCCACCTCCACAACTCTGTCATTGTGCCACTGTCTACATTGCGCGGCTGCTGTGGCGCTGCTGACCTCCACACATGTGTCATTGTGCCACTGTCTGACCTACATGCTGCTGATGGGCTGCGTGCCACGTGACCTACACACAGTGTTCATTGTCCCACTCTGGCTCCGTGGCACTAATCCTGTTTTTGCCACCTACCAGAATGTCATTGTGCCACTGCCTGTCTCTCATGCTGATGCTGTGGCTGCTGCCGTGACATCCACACATGTGTCATTGTGACCACTGTCTGACTCATGCTGTTGCCTGTGGCTGCTGCCATGACCTCCAAACTCTGTTCTTTGTGCCTCTGTCTGACCTTCATGCTGCTGATCTGTGGCTGCTGACGTGACCTTCACACTGTTGTCATTGTCGCCACTATGTGGGCCTTCCTACTCCTGTTTTTGCACTGCCAGAATGTCATTGTGACATTGCCTGTACCTACATGCTGATGCAGTGGCCCTACACACTGTGTCATTTGCGCCACATGCATGACATACATGCTGCTGCCTCGCCGTGACCTACACACTGTGTCATTGTGCCACTGTCTTCTGACCTTCATGGCTGACTGCTGTGGCTGACTGCTGTGACCTACACACACTTGTTCATTGTCCCACTCTGTGGCCTACTACTGTTTTGCCACCTCCAGAATGTCATTGTGCACACTTCTGTCCTCTTGCTGCTGCTGTGGCTGCTGTCCAGTGACCTAGCACTGTGTCATTGTCCCACTCTGTGGCCTTACTCCTGTTTTTGGCCAATTACAGAATGTCATTGTGCCAATATGCCTGAACCTATGCTGCTAGTGCCGGGACTACAAGCTGTGTCATTGTTGACACTGTCTGACCTAATGCTGCTGCTGTGTCTGCTGCCGTTACCTACACACTCTGTCATTGTGCACACTGTCTGACTCATGATGTCTCTGTCGGCTGCTGCACGTGACCTACACTCTGTGTCATTTTTCCACTCTGTGACATACTCCTGTTTTTGCCTTCTCCTGTATGTGATTGTGCCTCTGTCTGACCTTTCATGCTGCTACTGTCGGCTGCTTCCGTGACCTACACACTCTGTCTAGTGTGCACACTCGGTTGACATCATGCTGCTGCTGTGGCTGCTGCCGTGACCTACACTCTGTGGTCCATTGTGCCTCTGTCTGACCATCATGTGATGCTGTGGCTGCTGCCGTGAATTAAACACTGGTCATTGTCCCCACCTGTGGCCCCCCTACTCCTGTTTTTGCCACCTCACCAGAAATGTCATTGGTGCCATTGGTCTGACCTCATGCTGCAGATTGTGGCTAGTCTGAAGTGACTACCTCACACACTCTGGTCATTGTGCCTACTGTCTGACCTCATGCTGCTGCTGTGGCTGTGCCGTGACTAACACACTGTGTCATTGTGCCACTGTCTGCAATCATGCTTTGCTGACTGTTGGCTGTTGCTGCCGTGACCTACACACTGTGTCCATTGTCCACACTCTGTGGCTAATCCTGTTTTTGCCACCTCCAAGAATTGTCATTGTGCCAGCATGCGTGACACATGCTGCACGTGTCCTACACACTGTGTCATTGTGCCAAAAACTGCCTGACCTCAGCTTGCTGCTGCAGTGAACCTACACACTGGTGTCATTGTGCACTGTCCTGACATCTTGCTGCTGGGGGACGTGACCTACATCACTGTGTCATTGTTTGGCCACTGCCTGACTTCATGCTGTATGCTTCCGTAACCTACACACTGTGTCATTGTGCCAACCGGTCTGACCTAATTGCGCTGCGTGTGCTGCTGCCGTGACCTACACACTGTGTCATTGTGCCACTGTCTGACCTCATGCTGCTGGCGCTAGACCACCGTCACCTCCACACTCTGTCACTAATGTTGACACCTGAGCTCTCGCTGTTTTTTTCCAGCTTTCTATGGCAGATGACTTATCAGGCAACATTCCCTTCTGTTTTTTGGTCAAGTTTTGCCCTATATAATGTTGCCAGGGAATTTTATATAGGAAGCGACTCTAAGAGCGGCGGCAGTCATGTGCGTGTCATACTAAAACACAAAAATGTATGAATGAACCAAACTCAAGCTTACTCTGCATATATTAAGAATGGCACTAACGTTATACACAGCACCCTGCAGGCTATGTGCAGCCTGGAAAATAGCTGTTTTTTACATGATTGTGAGAAGTAATTTCGGAAAGATGTTTTTTTTTGCACGGATAATTTCGGCGAAGTGAACGAAATGAATTTCGGGAAATTCGCCCATCTCTAACTGTGACCTTTCTTGTGTGCAATTGTGCACGAAGCGATCCCTCTCCTCATGAACAGTATGTATAGTATGTATGTATTGTTCATTAGTATTCTGCACCCGTGCAGCTTCTCCCATGCAGCAGTGGGGCTGTTATTGACGCTTAATGGGAATGGATTTCTAACCTGTCTCTATAACAGCATGTGTGGCCTTTTTCTGTGATTTTTAAGTTAATAATGTCTCATTTTTCTGTGAGTTTCTGATAAGGGTCTGACAGGCTGCTCTCCTTTCCTGTAGCTTCATGATTCACATGCAGATACAGGCTTTTCAAGGAAGTTCAGAAACATCCTTGCAGAGTCAATTGTGGATTTCCAGACATTTAAATTCTATAAAATTTTAAAAAATATAAAAAATTTAAAAGTTCCAAACTTCCTCCTTTTACATATAGAAAAATAAAAAAGCAATATGAAATTTAACCAAAATTAGCATAATTGCTCTGGCTCCCTCCTCTCTCTCATATAGACCACACACAGCTCTTCGTCTCTAACTACAGACCTGCTTTCTTACATATAGACTTCTGCAAATCCTGGCTTTATCAAGGCTTAGAGGTCCGATCACATGTGGTCTGAGCTCACTTCCTTCCTTTTATATCGTGAGCACCTGAACGGGGTGTTTATCCTAACATGATATAAAAGGGAGTGAGCTCAGACCTCATGTGATCGGACCTCTTATGCCTTGATAAAGCCAGGTTAGACTGGGCGACATATATGTCGGGAGGATCAGATATGACGATTTTAAATTGTGATCTCTCACCTCTGATCTTACATGTGTCACCATGCTGCAGACGGTGTTTTTTGTCACAAGGGGGGCATTATTTGTTCTGTGTCTATGAGATTAGGGACGACTGCCAGAGTAGTTGGCTTGCGATCCCTTAAAATGGGAGCTAGTACTGTTGCTATATGATATAAGGCTCCCCGTTAGTAGGTGGGGTTCCACCAGACTTGATAATTGAAAGGGAGTTATTCCCTCTTTCAGAAGCAAAAGGGTTAATATGATGGAGGTTGAGATCAGGTTTTTAAAATAGTTGTGTATAGAGGTTAAGAGTTAGATATAATAACAAGTTATGTTTTAGTGTTGAACAGATTAGAGAACTTGATAGAGTTTAAGTTTGACTATGGCAAATATAAATATAGTGATCTTATCCATTGGGCACATTAAATAGCTGCCCTTGGGCCCCACATGATGAATGTATGTCCTGGGCATTCAGGACGCATGCCCTGGATACTTGGGTCGGCACTACTTTTTTAACTGTGTTCTGTCCTCCATATGTGTGCAGAGCATAAGTTGACAGGCAGCTAAACTCTTTCCCTGCAAGCACTGACAAGGAGCGATGTCCATATTTCAGTTTTATTGCATAAGATACTGTAAAACTGTGGTCCAGACAAAACATACTTACTATGATGTAACAGCATGCAAACATGAAGTATACACAAGATAATGCAGGCATATTTATATGTGCATAAGATACAGTACAGGATGAAGGGTGTGCAGACATATAAACATGGCGGGTGCTGTCTGCAACAAGCATGGGTACAACAACTAACTGTAAACACAGCTATTGGGCATTAGCATACAAATCATGTGTAGCCCTGAAATGGCAATTTAAAACCATACATGCAATGTAACTGTAGGGATGATGTGTGTGGATGGTTCTTAACATGTCTTCCATCTATATGTGTTTAGGAGAAAATGGATGCTAATGACTCTATGATGTCAGCAGGTCATGAGATATGGCTATGGCAGCTTTAGTGGAACACAGTTAACATAATATGTACTAACTATAAGTGTGCCTAAACAGCCACTGGATGGAGCTGTCACAACTGAAACACAGAAATACAGTATACGAATACAAAGAGCATAAGAAATATAGCTAAGGTGTATATCTGAGGCATAACACTTCCCATCTGGTACCCCAGAGTACCACATTAAAACACCTCAGAAGAAAATAACACAATCAGTTCAGTAACAGGTCTGAGGAAAAGTTTAGATTCATTATTCCTGCAAACTTTGACTTCCACTTTCCTGACTTTAACATATTCACTAGGAAACACTTTAGTTATCATTCCTAGAGGCCATTCCTTTCTCTTCAATTGAAAGTCCTTTACAAGAACAACATCTCCATGTTGGGTTTATTGGCCTAACATTTGTTATGTGTCTGTAGAGAGATATTGTCTTCTCCATTTACCCCAGACAGTATCTGCTAGGATGTGTACTCTTCTTCAGTGGCTCTTGCATTTGTCAATAAATTCACCAAGAAGAGCTGGAACTGGACTAACTTTTTGGGTGAGAAGAGTAGAAGGAGTCAATAAAAGAGGATCCTCTGGATCAGCAGGTATTATGACCAAAGGTCTAGCGCTCATGATAGCTGCAACTTCAGCAATGAAGGTTGTTAGTGTCTCACGGGTGAGCTTTGATGTTCCCAGTTGTAAAAATATTGAGTTAAGGATTCTGCAGGCCATACCAATTATACACTCATAAGAATGTGGAGTGCTGAACATCCATACTGTATACAACCACGATCAGCAAGATATTTCTCTACATTGGTCACTGTCAATGTTTGAATAGATTTTCAGTTCTTTGCATGCTCCAACAAAATTAGAACTTCTTTCAGAATGGATGCATTTGAGTGGGCCTTTAATACAAATAAAATGTCTGAGAGCATTTTTGAAGCTTTGCAGTGAAAAGTGTTGCAGTATCTGGTCCCTGTTGTTGGGTAGACAGCATCTCTTTGTTTTGAAGGGAAGCAGTGCAACCCAGTTGTTTTATTGATCCTTGAAAAATCCTTTTTCCATTATCATCAAGAAAGCTTTATCTTCAATAGAGGGGGCTATGTTATGATCTTCCCTTCCCTGAAAGACTGTGCACCGTAACTGATGTCTGTCTTCATGTTAGGAAAGCTTCTCGTATTGGTTTAAGCGTCATCTTTGATGAGAATTTGTTTAGGACAGGGGTGGAAAGGGTGGACGCCATTCCAATAAGTTGGTGAAAAGCGAGTTCACAGTGGTTGGTTTGTGAATGTTTCCTAGGCAGACATCACCTATAATGGCCCACCATAGGTCAAGCTTCTGTGCATATGGGGAATTGGGAGGGCCATTTAACTGCTTTCTCACCTTGTGAACTATGAGTCTAATGCAGGGATGTCATGTGCTATGTTTTTCAGATGTCCATGGTGTAATGCTGCCTCAGGTGTAGGAATCTCATCTCTATTGTTGGGGATTTGATTGCACTCAATCAAAGTATCAAGGGTAGGGAGATTTCCCAATTTATGGATTCTACTTGAGAGCCATCAGCGATTCTTCCTGTCTCTACACTGACACCTGAGCAAGTCTTGAGTGAATATCAGGATATGTGTCCTTCAATCTTGAAGATATCAAAGAAAGTTTAGTTAAGAAGGGATCTGTTGCTTTGATCATCAAGAATGAAATACAGCCTTATTGCCTTCTCTCTATGACCTTTTGGGTAAACTGTAACAAGACAAATTTTGGAACTGGATTTACTGCTGAGACCTTTTCCGCAGACTTGGGTGCACTGAGGTGTCACTTCAGATACTGTGTCTGTGTCGTGTGATCTGAGGGTGTGAGAATCCATGGAGCTGTTACTGGGCATAAAGCTGTATTATGTTCATTGCTGTCATATTCTGAACACTTGCTTTTTACTGTACAGTCTTGTGCAGATGGGAAGTTGATGCACAACACCTGTAGCAAACATGGTTTTCCTTGTGAAAGGCTTTGTGATCCCTAACAGTTTTTTCTCTAAATCCTCTGCATTTCAGCAGTGGATGTGGTTTCTTGTGGAGAGAACATTCTCTGAATAGGTCTCTTATTGAGGCCTTCTTGATCTCTGCAGTACTGTTAGCTGTAAGTGGGTAGTCAATAGGGAATACAGTGGTTTTGTGTTCCGTAACAGGTTTATCTTTTATGTTACAATGTAACTGATGGCTGCTGATGAAGATGACTTATGATGTACAGGTCATGAGATATGGCTATGGCAGCTTTACTGAGACAAAGTTAACATAATATGTACTAACTAGAAGTGTGCCCAAACAGCCATTAGATGGAGCTGTTGCAACTGAAACACAGAAATAAAGTATACTAATACAAAGTACATAAGAAATAAAGCCAAAGCATATAGCTGAGGCAAAACAGTTTGTGTGTTCTTAGAGATGCAAACATTTAAAAACCATGGTGGAATAAGGAGCGATCAGCTCATATCCCTGCCAATTAGTCCCGTAAGCTATTACAGGGGAATACAAACTTCAGCACTGACTGCACAGCTAACCTGCTTCTGACAGCCAGCTCTCCACTTGTGCACCTTCAAAATCTATATGCCTGGCATGCCCCCTCCACTCCCACATAAATACTGTCAAACATAGTTCACATAAGCACTGCTGCTATGGCCCCCTATGCTCCTATCATCACTGAAACCTATTCCTTCCTCCTTTTACTACATACACGGTTCCCATTTTTTCCTCTGTGGTGTTGTGCAGTGTAGTGTAATTATACCTGTAGGACCTGTGTTGACATTACATTTTTCTTTTACCGTTTTTCTACCCAAAAATTTTTTTTAAAAGAAAAAAGGCACCAACACCCAAAAAAGTAAAACAATGGACCTGAATGCAAAATTCAAATTCACCATCATGAATACTTTCAGGAGAATACAAAACTTGGCATCAGCATCTCCAGAAAACCCAATATTTAATAAAAAAAAAAGGGGCCCAATTTAATTTAAACCCTTTTTAAATTTAAAAAAGGGGACCCACTTGACTAAAAATTTTTCACTTTTTTGGGGGCATATGTACTTGCCCCTTTCTTATTACATTTTGGACTTTTTGAAAACACTGATGCCAAGTTTTGTATATCTTTGAATCAGGGGCATGGGCCTATGGGGGAAAGGGGTGACAGTTGCCCCGGGCCCCCTGTACCCTGAAACCCCCCCAAAAGCCCCTTCGGGAACTTTAAAAGGGAATACCAGAAATTGTAAGTGGCCCACATGTCAAGCTGGGGATCCATTTCACTTTTTGCAGTAGAGCCCCAGAATTTCCCAATTTGCCCCCTCTCTCTATAAAGGGTTTTTAAAACAAGTCCTGTCGGGGGGTGTTTATTGCCCAGGGGCGGGCAGGGATAATGGACTCCCCCGCATTTTCTGAAATTTTTTGTAAAATTCCCCACAAAAACAGAAAAATTTTTTTAAACCCCTTTCTTTTCTCTTAAAGGTTTTTAGCATTTTCACGAGGTAACCCCCCTCAAATTTTTATTTTTGGTAAACAGGGGGGCACCAGGGGGCGCATATATGGTATTTTGGTTTCCCCGGGCCCAATTTTTTTTTGTGAAACATTAGTAGTGTAGAATGCGCCTAAAATGTATTAAACCCTTTCTACGGGCGGCCCTTTCCAAAAATTTTAGCACTTTTTTGCAAATTTAAGCGCCCAACTCAGGGCTCAGAACTAAAATTTTTAAATTTGGCCTACCTTTTCCCCAGCATTTAATTTGCCCCTTTGGATTTCCCTCGACCCAAAAGCATAAAGTGCTGGGAATCGAAAAACGGTTGTAGTGCGACACACCTCTAGCACCCCCCCGGATCTCAGCCCACTTTTCCCCTTTCAGTGCGGGGCCGCTTTAAAATTGCGCCTAATTTTGGACTGCGTCGGGTTTTAAAATTAGCAAACAGGGCTGTCCCAAATTTTCGGGCTGAAAAAAATGCCAGACTTCTGGCACAGCCCCGTATATACGTTGCCCCTAGAGTTTACCATGTAAAGAACCCAATTTTTAATCCATAGTAAAATACTTGTAGGTTTTTCTTAAAATTCCAATACAAATATCATTGGAACATACACATTTGTAAAGTCTACATTTCACACAATGGCTAAAAATATATTACTTGCAGTCTAATATACAGTTATAAGCCAAAGAATTTATTTTTAATTTATTAAAAAGAAATTTTTAAAAGGGTTTTTCACTACGATGAAAAAATTAGTTTATCTATGGGAAAGAAATTTATTACATAAAAGGGCCTTTTGCCCACGATAAAAAGTGGATACAGGGGGAATCCAATGGCTGGGAACTGGTTGAAAAAAACGGGGTTTAAAAATAAATGCTGATGGAACAGGGGCAGCAGAAAATTTGGGACTGGACCCCTGGGAAAAAGTCAGGGGGGCCCCGAAAAATGAAACGTGGGGGTATCAAAAAGTTTGCAGGGAAAACCCGAAAAAGGGGGAGGAAAAACCCGGGAATCCCAATTTTCAGGCTAGAGGCCCTGCAAAAACAGGAGTTTTTAAACACAAACTAAAGCAATGAGCAACAGGCTTGAGGATTTTTTATATATGCTGACAAACGGGAAAAACAGGAAAACAAATGGAAACCCAGTTTGGACACGTTTACCACCATCTTGACTGAGGGGCAAATTTAAAGGGCAAACACAGAAAAACCAAATTTCCCAAAGGGCTTGGGGGGGGAGATTCCTACATTACTCCCACCCTTCAACAGCGGCCTCTGGACGATACCTGACCCCATTTGCCTCCGGATGTCTCTGATAAAATTGTTTTACAGTCTGGGAGCTTTGGGATGTTATCCCCGGGGTTCCCACGAATTTTCTTGGGGCCCCAAAAAAACCTTTTCCCATTTAAATGGGGTTTTGTAGCGGGTTTTTTTATAAAAATTTCCTTGATCTAAATTTGTCCACAACAAATTTTTCGGGCCCATCAATCTCCACTGCATCAGGGGGAGGAAAAAGAAACAAGTCCCGGAAAGGGATTGGGCACAGCAGGCTTTAGTAGGGGACCCAGGGAAAACAGGATGGATTTTTCATGGGGGGAAATTGATGGGGGCTTGAGCCCAAACAGCTACTGGATGATTATCTTGATAATCCAAAAGGCCCCAACAAACTTCTTTCCAATTTTGGTGAAGGAACTTAATTTTCCAAATTTATGGTAGAAAGCCATCCCTTTTATCCCCCCTTTTAAAAGTTGGTGTTTGGCCCCAAACGCCGTCTTTCGGCCATCTTTTTGTAGTTTTCTTTCCCCCCCTCTCTCTATTTTTCCCTTTTTAGTAGTTTTTAAAATTTTTGCTGTAATCAGAACCTTTTCCCGCAGCACTGGAATATGTGGAACCCGGGGAATTTGGGAAAAAATACTTGGATGGAAACCCCAAAAATTTGAAAAAAAGGGACCCCTGTTTGGTGGGGGTTTTTGGGAATTGTTTACTAAAAAATTTCCCGGCCACGGGAAAAAGCAATAAACCCAGTCATCTTGTAGGGGGACAAAAATAGAAATCCGGTACTTTCCAGGGTCTGATTTGTGCGTTCAGTCTGTCCAAAGGTGGGTGGGGGGGCGGTTTGATGTTGATATGGGTTTCCCCCAGTGCTGGCAAAACCCCCCAAAAAATTTTGATTAAAAATTTTGCCCCCCCCACATCTGAAAACAACCTCTTTCAGGGTTTCCAAATGAAGGCGAAACCTTCCTAAAGTATGAGATCCGCAGTGCCCTTTGCAGGGGGGTTTAACCGTACATGGGATGAAATGTGAAACCTTTGGAGAGCCGGTCAACTACCCGAGAATAGTTTCCCTTCCCCCTTCGGGGAAAGGTAGATTCCAATAAAGTCCAGGGGGGAAATGGAAAAAAAAAACCCCGGGGGCGAGGGGGGACCGGCAAAGGTTTTAGAAGCCCCCCGAGGGTGAAGAAGTGGAGTCTTGCATCTAGAAAGTGTTAAAAATTGCTCCCATACTTTTTTCACACCCTTTGTAGATAATTGGGCCCCCAAAGAAAACCCGGGAAAAAAAATTCTTGCGTCTTTTTTTTTTTGCACCCCCTTTTGGGGGCCCCGGCAATCTCAAAATAAAGGGGGTTTACCCCTCAGAATCTTCAGTCTCACTTTTTTTCGGGTTTTTTATAAGCTGCTGTTTAAATGGGCCCACATCTTGTTCTTAAAAACCAAATTGGGTACATCATCAGGGGGTTTGGGGCAGTAGGGATTTCGGTGTAAATAGGCCTCTTTATTTTTTTTAAAGGGCAAGCCCTTTATTATGGATTATCCCACCAAAATTAAATAGGGGGAACAATGGTTTTTGGCGGACTATTAGGAGGGGAAAACCCCTTTGGGGGAACATTCTTAAATAGAGCTTTCCCGCCTTTTCCATTACGGGATCCTGGCCTGTCCCAATTTTTCCAAAATTTTAAATTGTTTAAAAGAAAGATACCCCAAACCCGGGGTTTTGGCGAGGAGATAGCCCACTTGGCCGATCTAACGAATTCCAGATTAGGGTTTGATCAGAAAAACAATTTTTTGCTGTGGGGTTTCCTTAAAGATGATGTCTCCTTTCCTTAAAGGCTGCAACAATAGCAAACGTTCTTTTTTCCCCCCACATCATTAATTTTTCTTCTACAATGATAAACGCGGGGAAAAAATGCACAAAGGATGTAGAAAACCCCTTTTGGGTCTCCCGTTCTCTCCCGACAAAAATAGCCCCACAGCCTTTTGGGGGGGGGGGGGGAAACATCCACTTCCACAATGAAGGCAAAGTTTTGGTCAGGATGAACAAAATTACGGGGGTTTTAAGTGAACCTTTGCACTTTAGAAGAGAAAGGATTTTTGTGCTTGAGGAGACCAAAAAAAAAGCTTTTTTCCCTTCTTAGCAACTGGGGGGAGGGAAAAAAATTTTTTTCCGAGAAATTTCTGTTTGAAGGGGTCTTTTGAAGTTGGCAAAACCTATGAAAGGGTTGGACTTCTTTTATGTTTCTGGGGGAAGGCCATTTCTTTTTATTGCTTTGTTTCTTACAAAGAGTCCATCTGTAGACCATGAGGGGGAAAATTTAAATAAAAAGGGAAAAATTGGATCTTGGTCTGATAAAATTCAATTTTTTCAATCTTAATGTAAATTTGGGGTTCTCTTTTAAACCTCTCAGAACAAGTTTGGGACATGTCTCTGGTGTTCTTTTCCATTGAGTTGGAGAAAATGGGTTTATCGCCGATAGATGCAATGAACGGGCCAAAGAGGTCTCTGAAAATTTTTTTTGGGACGAGATGTTAAAAAGGTGGCGGGGGCTTTAAAAAAAGGGGCCCAAAAGGCAAAACACAAAAATTCAAAAAGCCCGTAACGTGACCTAAAAAAAAAGGTCTTCCATTCATCTCCAGATCTGATACGAACCAAGTTTAGGCGCCTCGAAGATTTAATTTGGGAAAAAAAAAATCTTCGCATGTCGCACCCCTTTTCCAAAGTAGCTAAAGGGATAAAGGTAGAGGATAACGGTTTTTGATGGAAATCTTATTAAGTTTCTGTAAATCAAAAAAAGGTCTTAAGGAACCGTCCCTTTTTTTTAACAAAGAATATGGGGGCCCCCCCCGGGTTTAGGAAGATGGGGGGGTTTTAACCCCCCTTTCCAGATTTTCTTCTAGTAATCCTTGAGGGCTTTTAAATTTAAGGGCCTGCCAAAGGGGAGATGTTTCCCGAAAGGTATAGGGGCACCCGGGGGCAAATCTATGGGGCCCAAACATAAGGGTCGGGGGTTGGGGAAATGGTTTTTGCAAATTTTTTTCCCGCAGATGTCTGCAAAAATTTTTTGTATTCGGGGGGTAGTTTAATAGTTTGGTTTTTTTTTGAAACCTTTTTTTATTGGTGGGCCTTTTTTTGTTCAGAGGGGAAAGGGTGAGGAAAGGAACCCTCCCCTTTTTGGGAAACCCTTTTCTCCCCCTTTGGGTTTTCCCCGTTTATTTAAATGGGTTCCTGTGCTTGGGGCCACGGTTTGGGCCTAGGATGAAGGGAAGTGGGGACAAGAGACAGTAGGAAAGACAGGGCTTTACCGATGATGGGATGTTTTTTAATGATCTCCCCAGTTGGGTTTTTGTCCCCTTGGGCCCACTGGCCCGGGGTTCCCTGGAATCCAAACCCCAGTTTCCATTACACCCGGGTGAAGTTTTTTCTGGATTTTTAACCCCCCGCTTCTGAGCCCAAAAGGGCAGGTCCCCTGGGAAATTTCCACTCGCCCCCGAGTCTAACCCTAGCCGAAGGGGTAAACCCAAATTTAAGTTTTAAACCCGGAAACTTTATGGGGGGGAAAAATGAGAGTCTTTGTTCTCTTTCTTAAAATTAGGTGCCACTGGGTGAGATGGAATGGACCCAAAGCTTTTTTTAGATTAACCCCGGGCTTTGGGAAGCAAATGGCCCCTTTATTGAGGAGCCCGGGATCCATTTTGGCTGCCACCAACCCCCGTGGACCCGGGTAGGGGGATTTTATAAGGGAATTTTGGTCCTTGAAACCCCTTTCCCCACCCAATTTCCCAAAAAATTCAGACTTTCCGGAGGGGCCCGGTGTCCCCTTTCTTTCTTGCCCTCCCTCTTAATTTTGGGGAAAGAAAATTTCTTGGCTCAACCCTGACTCTCTTTGGATCTTTCCCCCTTTCGGTGCCCCTTTGGGGAAAATGGGCAGGGCCCGGGGAGGACCCGCTTGGGAAACCCAAATTTTTGAGGGAGCCCAACCCTTTTTCCTGTGTGTTCAGACAGTGGGTATCGATTTTGGATGCAGTGATTAATGAAAGGGGATCCCAAACCCAAAGGGGCCCCCTGCAAAGGGCCCAAATTTCATCCTTTACGAAATGCATAGTCCTTTTCCCAAAAAAAATAATTTCCCCTTTCCCCTCATTTTCCCGTTGGTGTCGACCCCCCACCCTTGAACTCCATGGGGATACTCACAACTGGGATTTCCTTTGGGGCCCAAAGGGTAGTATTGCAGCTTCAGCAGTACACCCCCGGGGTTGGGGGGCCCTCAAAACCCCTCTGAAGTCATGGGGGTCGAGGGAACCCCCTCCAGGTATTCAAAACCGGGCGTCTTGGTTTAATTAAAGGGCTAGCCCATGCAAAAGGCTTTGGGGGTTTACAGTTAAAAGATACACCGGACCTTTTGATCCCGTGTTAGGAAATTGCGCAGGGGTTTTCCCTCAAGTAACCTAAAAAAGGGTTTTTTAAAAAACCCGGAATTTGTCCCGATCTCCGCCGAATCTGAGGGGTGGCAATTTCGGGGGCCCGACAGGCCAGAAGTGGGGGGCCAGAGGCTTGACTTCCCGGGGGACCAAAACGGTGGAAATGCGTGCACCGTTTCCCGTATTTCCCGAATCGCTTGTCCAAACTTGGTTTATGGCCAGTTTTGGGGGTTCTAAGCCTCACATTTGACTTTCAATGCTTGCAACTCAGTGCGCATGTTTGCCAAAAGCAGTCTGGGAAACTGTTTATGCGCTTCCCTTTCCCCGGGCCCCCGCGGATTCCATTTTTGTGGCTTTTGGGGGGCCTGTATGATACTAGTGGTTTCCCGCTGGAATCCCCAATTTCCCAGGACTGGCTTGGGAAAAACCCACGAAAGGGTCAATGCAGTGGAAACAGGAGGCAAAAAGATTTGACTGGGTTCCCCGGCAAAGTCAGGAGGAGCCCAAAAAAATGACAAAGGTATCAGGGAAATTTGCAGGGTAAACCGGGAAAAAGGGGAGGGAAATAACGGGGGAAAAGCAAGTTCCAGGTTGAGGATGCACAGCGGGGCTTTAAACCCAATTTAAAAAAACGCCCAAAGAGCAAACAGGCTTTGAGGATTTATATTGTGACCCAAAAGGAACCCAGGAAAAAAGTGGCACCCAGGGTGGACAAAATCCCCCTTTTTGACTGAGGGGAAACTTAAGGGCAAACCAGTAAACAAGTTCCAAAATTTGCAGGGATTCCCCGACAGCCTTTTAAAGTTTCCCTTTTTCAGTTTTTTAACAGAAAATTTTAGTGTGTTTTGGAGGGACGGCACCTATTCTTAACCCATGTCCCTCTTTCCTCTTTGAATGTCCCCTTTTTTTTCCCTGGAATTGGGAAATTTTCATTTTAAAAGATATTCCCCACAATTTCAAAATTTCCCCTATGGCTGGCCACTCGCAGCAAACCAAACCCTGCATGGGAATTAAATGGGTTTGGCCCACTTGTTTGGGTTTCCTCCTCTTCACTTTTTTTGGAAGGTCTGAAATAAAAAACCAGTACTTTTCTTAAAGTTTGAAAGCCCTACATATAAGTAAATGAGGAAGACAGCCATAAGCACCGCCCTCCTCATTAACATGCATGGCTGGCTCTCTGCGAGCGGCCAGGGGAGGGGATTGTACATTGTGGTAAAACCCCTATAATGCAATTCTATTTCCCATGTAAAAAAGAGGAACATGGGTTAAAAAATATGTCCTTTTCCCCCAAAAAAGGAACCCCTTTTGGGGAAAATATGCAATCCTCCCCTATTGCAGCAGAATTTCTGTTACAAACTGAAGAAGGCATTTATGTATATAGATACTTTCTAAATGGGTTTAAAAATTATAATTCCTTTTTAAGTTTGACGGACCCTTTAGAGTTTTATCGGGCAAAGTGGGGCCCTCAGGTCAAAAAAAACTGTTTTCTTTGGTTTGATGCCATTGCCTGGGAGATTTTCAAACTATTTTTCTTTATTTCCTTTGGGTCCAGTGAAGCCCGTGTCAGTTTTTCACAAAAAGGGGCGAAAGGTTTTCCAATTTTTTTTTTTCTTTTTATAATTGGCAAAGGAGGGGTCCCAAACCCAAGGTCCCAAACCCAAAAATAAGATTTACCCTTTCCCTTTTGTAAATGGGGATAGACAAATTCAATGCAATAAACCCGGTGTGAGTAGTGGGCAGGGGCTTTTCAAAAATAGCAATGCTAAAAAATAAAAATAAACATTAAAAAAAAAAGGGTAAAAAAAAAAACAAAAATAGGACATTTACTTAAAAAAACAAGAAAAACACGGACATACTATTTGGGTCAGTGGCTGGACAAAAGACTATTCCCACTAGAGGCAATAAAAGACTCAGGGCTATATGATAACAACAAGATAAGATAACAAAATAAACAAAACAATTGTGGGTGTTCCCCCGGGGGTTCCTTTTCTGGTTAAGGGTAAACCTTGGGGTTTGTGTTGGGATGGGACCTTTTTTTTTTTTTTAAAATGGTGAAAGGGGATTTGTCTTTGTTCTTCTCATCTATATTCTGTATTTGGAATCAGTGTTGCTTTCTCATCTCAAAAAATGTTCCCCCTACCCTTTTCCCAAATTAAAAACCCGGATTTTTTTTTTTTCCCCCCCTTTTTGAGAGAAAAAGGGAGAACCTTTTAAGCTTTTGCACCCCTTTCAGAGGGAAAAAATGCATTTTTTCCCTTCATGTACACAAGACCCCGTTTAAAAAGTGAAAAACCCCTTTAAACCCCTATTTATTTAAACCCCCTTTACGGTTAAACCCAAAACAATAAAATTTTCTTTTTTGCCTTTCTCTACAAATAAAAAACCCGTATTTCTACTCAACTCTTTTCTTTTTTTTTTAAAAATGGGGGGTTTTTCTATTATTTAGGCCCTTTCCAGTTTTGAACACCCTCCCTATTAATGCCCCCAAGGATATTTTTTTTGTCATCTCCTCATTGTGCTGTGTAAATTATCTCAACAAAACCCCCCTAAAAACCCAAAGAAAAATTTAAAAAACAAAATATTATAATTTAAATAGTGGAAAATATTAAAGGGAGAAAGTAACGTGAAAGGGGACTGCTAAAATCAATAGCCTTTTTAAACCCCCTTCCCCCGCTGCTACCCAAAAGGTTCCTTCTTGCTCCGGGGTTTCAGAAAAAGACTTCCCAAGTAAATAAAGTTAAAAATTTAATCCCCCTTTGATCCCCGGGCCCCCCCTGTTATTTAAGGCATTATATTTAAATCCCGGTTCATTTTTTTTCCCGTCAAAGCTTTTTTTTTTCTTTTTCATTTTCCCAAAGAAAAATAAAAACAGAAATTTTTAAATATTTTTACTCTTTTGGTTTACCCGGGAAAAATTTATAATGGAAAAAAAAATTTTTTTCTCCCCTTTTTGTTTCCCAAAAATTTGGGTTTTTTGGCTTTACATCGGATTTTTGTAGGGAAATTTTAAAGAGAAAGCTGCAGAATAAGTAAGCCCCAGGGCCTTTTTTCCCCTTTTCTCCCCCCCAGGTTTCTTGATAACCCCAAAAACGTGTGTGTAGGGGACTGTAACCCCTTTCAATGTTTGTTATAAAAACCCAAAAATGTTATTTGGGAAACTTCTAAAACCCCCTTGCAAAATCCCATACAAGCTCTTTCCCCCAAAAAGCCCTGTAGCAAATTTTAAAAAGACCCCTTTTTTTTATTGAAGGAGGGCTTTTAAGGCATCTGGGGTAGCATGGTTCAAAATGGGAAAATCCCCTAACCCCCCTGTTTTTTCACCCCCAAAGGATTTTCAAAAGTTATTAGCTTTTTTCTTTTTAATCCATTGCTGTTTTAGCTATCAAAGTAGTCGCATTATTTTGACCACTTCCTACTCTCAAAAGTCCCTCAGGGGTTTCCTTTATTAATAAAGTATTTTGTGGGGTGCTGGGTTAGTGGGCGTATGAAGGGGCAGAAAAGGGTGTTTTGCCACATATCCCTCATTGCTCTCTTTTGGGGGAACAGGGGGGGAAAAAGAGAAAAATAAGGCTTTTTTGGGCCAAGGTTTTGGGGGGGCTTTTTGAAACTTGCGTAGTTTGTTGGGAAATTTTTGGGGTTTCGTGCTGCTGTGGTGAAAGTGTATTGTGAAAAAGGGCAAAAGGCTTTATTTTTTTGAATAAGTGTTATGGAAAAAAGGGGGACACCCATGTGCCATTGATGTGAGAGGTGAACCTTGGCAACGAAGGTGTGCAAGAGCAGACCGGCCTATTACAGTGGAGTGGTGGCTGCGGCTAATGGTAATAATATTAAATCCTTTTTGTCATCTATAGTTCATTAGCAGGACCATGCTATTTCACCTATTCAGCAAAGTATGGAAACAGTTCAGTGAGCTGTTTTATTGTTATGTTTTTAACCAGAGATGTAGGACCTCTAAGCTGCAGTATATTTAGCTTTGTCTACACTGTGGGATGTAGCAGGGGCGTAGCTATAGGGGGTGCAGTCTGCTGGGTCTAGCAGTCTGAGGGGCCCAAAGGCCTTCAGCCACATAAGAAGATACCAGTATTGTTAATACACATGATAACTGGGGGTCCTATTTCATTCGTTGCATCAGGTCCCAAGAGTTTCAAGTTACTCCTCTGGGATGTAGTCTTATTCACTTCCCTGTTCTTCATGCTTGGAATCCCCTATTACCCACCTCACCTGGTGACACCACAAAGTTCACCCATCTGATTCTTGATTTACACTGATATTGCCCTCTTTTCCTGGAATTAACTTCTGCCTCACACTTGGAATTTGTTTTCTGTGGTACCTGTTATTGACCTTTCTTCTTGTGGAAATTTTGGCTGCATTCCTAACTATGCTCCTATCTAATCCTTTGGCCAGTTGCATCCTGGCCACTTTCCTGCTGATGAGCATTAGCTGTGTTCCTTACTACCCTACTGCTGTGACAGTGCTCTGACAGTTATCATCATAGATGTCATAATTTAATTAACATTTACATGACCAGAACAATATCTGCAACAAACGGATCCCAATGGAAAAGCAGCATCTATCTATTCCCCTGCTTGTGCACATTTAGGAATTTACTAAACAAGTGGCCTAGCAAAGCTCTTGTCACCAAGAAATTGTACAGGCTATCCCCGGAATCTGCAGTCATCTGATCAGACTGCTTTTACCCTGTTTTATGCTAGAATCTCTTCAGTAAAATAGGGTTTCTAAAGCCTGTTTGCAATTCATCAACCAGTGTACTATGAACCTTGTTCCAAGCAATTTCACCTTGAACCAAGGTGTTATATTTCATTTCTACATTCTCAATAGAGGCTCTTACGGGGACATTGGCCTTGTTGGAAACAGAATGATCCAGTTGTATTGATCTCCTTTATGGCTGAATTTAGGAGGGTCATTGGGAACTGGGCCATTATTTCTCTGTGCAACAGATGTGTCCATCCAGGGCCGTCTTAACAACATTATGGGCCCCTGGGCAGAGCTGTTCACTGGGCCCCCCAACCAACATTTATCAATACTATCTAACAATACGACTGTTTCTGTTGCGCATAGAATAGTGAAGAAATCAGGCGATACCTTTTAGAGGCTAACTGAGTATATTTGATAGTGAGCTTTCGAGAGGACTAGCTCTCTTCTTCAGACTGATGTTATCTGTTGCGCATAGTGACCAATCAGAGATTAGCTTTTAATTTCTCAGGGCAGTAGAGGAAATGAAAGCTGAGCTCTGATTGGTTACTATGGGCAACAAAAATAGACTATTAGACCGTCTTGATAAAACAATGATGCATTTGTATGAGGACCTGTATTATGCGGGAGAAGTTGTATTTTTGCTGGGAGTACTTTAAGTTTACATGTAAACTACTGCATAATTCTTTTTAAAAAAAAAATTTCAGCTTTTGAACAGAAAAAAAAGTGTTTTTTAAATTTTTTTTTCAAAAAAATTTTTTACACCATTACATTTTACACTAAATTTTAAAATTTAAATTCTAAAGGTTTTTACGGCCATGTGCTTTTAAAATTATTTGTATTTTTTTTTTGAAAATGAAAGGCAAATTTTTTAATATTTTTTGTACAATTATTTTTTTTTTCTTTTTTTAATCTCTGAATGGCGGGGGACCGGAGAAGCCCCCGATTCGCCATTTACCCTTTGTTTTTTGAGGTCCATGACTGCGAATAATCAGGAGGAACCCCCGGGGAACCCATCGGGTTACCGGGGGACCCCCAGGCATGATGGAGCCTGGGGAAATTATTTTATAAAGTTAGCCCTGGGGACCTAGAGTACCCCAAAGAGTGTCTGTATAGTAACCCTGCTGTCAGGGCCCCCGTGTTTTTATCCCAACAACAGCCTATGTCATGCTGACTGGGTTTTGAGCATTTTTATCGACAAAGTTAAAATTCGGCAAGGTTTTTTTGGTGATCGAAATTTCCAGATCATGCGAAATTTAAAGGGTTTAAAAACTGTGCTTTATTATTAAGATGCGTTTTGCGGCGCTTCCCGTAATTTTGGCGGCCAGAAATGAGGGTTTCAGGGAAAAGAGCAGGGTGAGATGTGTTTTGCGGGCGTCTTTTCTGGATGTGTTTTGGTTGGGAATTGGCTGGAAAAATCCCATGGGCCTCGTTTTTTCATTGAACAGCTTTTTTGTTTCACCTTTATGTCTTCAGCGTCTCATAGGGATTGGGGCCTGCGCTTGCCTTTTGGCCAAACAAGCTCAAACGAAAAATTTGTCTATTTTTCTGCACAAAAAAACCTTTACTATTAGCTGTGATCCTTCCAAAATTTTGAGATTAGAGATTTTAAGTTTTTATGAAATTAGTAGAGAATTTTTTAAAGCAGCATCTACCACTGTAAATTTTACGGTTTGGGGGGGAGCGGGGGGGGGGGGGGGCCCGGGGGGGAAAACGGACAAGCCCTTTTCTATAAAAAACACTGGTTTAAAATTCACCAAGACTTTGTGTTAAAACATGGTAGTGGAATTTTTTATTATTAAAAAAGTTTTTATTGAAATTTTTTGGTTTTTGGGCCGCCCCTGAACTTATATTTGGGTAAAAAATCTTTTGTAAATGCGGTCTCTTTGTTTTGCTGCAAAAAATCCCCTTTTTTTATCAGTTTACATTTCGATAGGTGTTCAATTTTTTCCCCCTTACCCCCGTGACTGTTGAAAAATCCACCTTGCATTAAATTACAATTTCCAAACAAAATTTTGTTTGTAGGGACAAAGGGTTTTTTGTTGCCAATAAAAAGTGTATCGTAAAAAACATCACAGTTTCGTATTTTTTTAATTTTGCGCACTCAAACATGTTCATTTTAAGCGCAAACCCAAAGTAAATCTTTTAAAAAAAGCAATTTTTTTTATTCACCCCCAGGTGAAATTTAAAGGTGCAAAAAAATACCGTTTATTATAAAAAAACATACCAGTTTCGTTTTTTTTTACTTTTGCACAACCCCGGGATGTTCATTTACGCAGATCTACGTAAATCTTAAAACAGCAAATTTTTATTGACCACAGGTGAATTGAAAGGTTCAAAAAATACTGTTTATTATATCAAAACCTTTAAAATTTTGTGTTTTTTGCTTTTGCGGGACCCACTTTTTCATTTACGCAGCATCTACGTAAAACTTTTAAAACAGCAATTCTATAATTTACCACAGGGAATTGGGAAAAGGGGCAAAAAATTTCCGTTTATTATATCAAAAAAAAAACAGTTTCGTGTTTTTTTATTTTGCGCACCCAAACCCTGTTCATTGGGGCAGCATTACGTAAATCTTTTAAAACAGCAATTCATATTCACCCCCGTTGAATTTTAAAAAGGGGCAAAAAAAAACCGTTTATTATTTTCAAAAAAAATAAAAAGTTACGTGCTTTTTTCTTTGCGCACCCAAAACTGTTTTATTTACGCAGAAACTACGTAAATCTTAAAAAAAGCAAATTTTATATTCACCACAGGTGAAAATTTAAAGGTTTCAAAAAAATACCCTTTTTTATATCAAAACTAACAGTTTGTGTTTTTTTTATTTTGCGCACCCCGAAATGTTCTTGACGAGCATCTACGTAAATTTTTAAAACAAACCCAAATTTTTATTCACCAAGGGGAAATTTAAAAGGTGCAAAAAATACCGTTTTTATATCAAAACAAAAAGTTACGTGGGTTTTTTGAAATTTTTTGGGACCCAGCCAAATGTTATTGACGCAGCACTTTCGTTAAAAATTTTAAAACGAAATTTTATATTCACCAAAGGTGAATTGAAAAAAGGGGCAAAAAAAAAACCCTTTTTTTTTATCAAAAAAATAAAACTTACGTGTTTTTTTTATTTTTCGCAACCCCGCAATGTTTCCCCTTGAAGGGAGTTTACGTAAAAACTTAAAACAGCAATTCTATATTCAACCCCAGGGTTTAATTGAAAGGTGCAAAAAATTTCCCTTTTTTATATCAAAAAAATAAAAAGTTACGTGTTTTTTGACTTTTTTCACACCCAGCACTGTTCATTGACGCAAAATTAGTAAATTTTTTAAAACAGCAATTCTATATTCACCCCCAAGGTGGGAAATTTAAAAGGGGCAAAAAAAAACGTTTATTATACCCCCAAAAAATAAAAAGATACGTGTTTTTTGGATTTTGCCCCGTCCAGATTTGTTTATTTGAAACCTTGAGTTAAAAATTTTTAAACAGGGTTTTTGTTTTGATAGAGGGATTTGGGGGAAAAGCTGTGATTTGCCGTTTTTTAATTTAAAAGAACTTTTTCCCAAAACTATTTCCCTTACCTTTTTAAATTTTTTTTTTTTGAACATGGAGCAAAATGCCCGGGTGGTAAGGAGCAAAGAGGGGGGGGCACATGGAGGTAGAGGTAGGAAAAGAAAAGGGGGATCCTTCCAGTGCTGGCGGGCAACACGCATGCAAGCGGTTGGTCAGTTGCAGGACCGTCACGCCAGTCATCGCTGGGTCAGGGCCCAGTGAATCAAAGTAACGAACATCGTCGCCACTCTGTCCTTCAGTGGTTAATGCAACCTGCATCTAGCAGTCTTACCTCCTCGTCCTCGCAGTCACGGCCACAAATGTCGTCATCAGCATCATCAGCATCCGTCCAACATGAAGCAGCCCAAATGTCAACTCGTGTACCCACCACTGTGGATAATCCATTGTCTGAAGACCTCTTTGATGACAAAATGCGGTTGGGGTCAGAAGGCATGTTAAAAGATCAAGAGGATGATTTAGTCTGCTCTGACGCCCAGTTACTGATGCCATCAGAGGAGGTGAAGGAAGCCGGTCAATCGGCAAAATTCCCGGGCGGTCGGCAACGCCTTGCAGTGCCCCTTGCTTGTAGCCCGCAGCTTCTGGATGCAGAAAGTCAGGACGACCAAGTCACCTGTGTTGATGATGATGATGACGACATTGCGGATCCATCCTGGTCTTTCCGCAGAATTTGCTTGCGAGCGCTTCATCAGTGGACGAGGAGGAAGACGATGGGGTAGTGTCAATACGGGTCACGCCACAAAAAAGGAGAGGGCGGTCGCTGAAGTCCGCTGATATGATTCCGCAAGCCACGGTCAGCGCAAACCCCGCTACTCGCAAATCGCCGTCAAAAGGTCCAGGACCTCTCAAGCCTGGGCCTTCTTTGAGCAAGCCTCTGATTCACCAGCTATGTCATATGCCGCCTTTGCCGTAAACGCATAAGTAGAGGCAAGAACCTTAAGTGGTTAACCACCACCAACATGTCTAGTCACATGCAGCAAATGCATGAGTTGAAATGGAGGCAACACTTGGCCAAAAAAGGCCAGACCGACGCCGGGCCTCCAACCACTGTCACACCCTCTGTCTCCGCCTCCTCTCCTCGCCACCACCAAAGCGTTCCTTAGCTGCCCATGTCTCTCAGAGTTCTTGCTCAGGGCATCAGCCCTCCGCCTTCAGCCTCCACCGTCGCCCGAAGACCACCTGGCACCACCAGAGAAACCCATCCTACCCCTTCTCTTCCGCAAGTTTGACGACTGCACGCCGGGTACAGCGGCACAGTCTAGCAGCCAGGCCTTCTGTCTCCAGGTTTGGCGAGCAGAAGAAACAACTTTACCCAACTCTTCCCAAAGCCAAAAAGCCTGAATGTTGGCAATTGGCCAGGCTTTTGGCCTTGGAAATGTTGGCCTTTCCGTCCTGAGTGGACAAAGACGGGTTCCGCCACGTCATGGCCCTTGCTGCCCCCAATACCAGATGCCGAGCAGGATTTCTTTGCCAGCAACAAGCCGTCCATGCACCTGGCCAGCCACGTGTCATCTAAAATTTCACGCGCGGTTCTTGTCTGCATCTGTGTCCAGAAAAGCCATCTCACCACCGACCACATGGAATAGTAAAGAACGGCCAAGCACGCTATATCTCTGTGACAGCTCACTGGGTGAGCTGGGTGGATGTCTCTGGGGGTGACGGTGGCTCTCAGGCCTCGGCGCAACCGTCTTCACAAAACCGCAGGGATGGTGCAGGGCTCTTCCCCCAAGGTCTCTGGTGGCATCACGTGCCCAGAGGACACCAGGCCGTGTTGAAATTAATCTGCCTTGGAGGATCGTCCACACACAGGTCAGGAGTTGTGGACGGTCTCGCAACGAGGACCGAGGAGTGGCTAGCTAGGGTGACAGGAACCTTGGTGCCAGGCAAGGTGGTGTGCGTAAACGGGCGGAAATCTGCTGGCCGCCCTTAATATCGGTAGGCTGCGAGCACATCCCTTGCCTGGCACATGTCATGAACCTTGTCGTCCAGAAATTTCTAAAAGAGCTACCGGGTCTGGACTGCCTGATGAAGAAAGGCTCGACGGTCTGAGTTCGCAATTCCACCTTTATCGCACACTGCTTTGTCAAGCCTGGCAGCGTCTGCAGCGGTCAGCTCGGCCTCCCCGTAAACCATCTCATTGGTGACGTGGGCAACATGATGAATTCCACCTCCAACAGGCTCAGCGGATTGTGGCGCAGCGCAATGCAATTACGCAGTACGAAGTGACACCGTGGCTCTGAGAGCAGCGGTACGGACCTCGGGGAGGTTGAACCACCGAGATTGGATTCAGGTGAAAGAGCTCTGCACCTCATTGCAGTTTTGAATGAAGCCACCAAAATGGGGTCAGTGCGGACAATGCCCTTGTCAGCATGAGCATTGTGTGTGGATCTTAGTTCTGGAGACGATCGTTGGACACTATGAAAAACAAAAGGTCCCGCCAGCGAGGAGGAGGAGACGGACACACGATGCGGGACTCGGAGCCTTTTCTCCGTCAAATCCACAAGCCCGACAGTTTCACAATTCATCGGTCTTCATTAGGCAGTGGTTCGGGGTCCAGATCTAGTGCAAGGTGGCGCCTCAGCTCTCAGGGTGCATCATCTCAGGCAAGTCAGGGCTCTGTTGAAGCGGAGGAGGGCAGCGGAGGAGGAGGAGGAGGTATTCCTAGACACCGATGTTACCGACGTCCCTGCCTTGGATAATGGTTTGGTGCGAATTTGAGGCGGAGGAGGAAGATGAGGGAGATCCAGTTTGTAGTGCCCCTTTCGACCCAGAGGCTTGGGAAATCAAGGCTCCATTCTCACATCGAGTGCTTTGGATGCTCTCATTTTCCTCCCAAACATGATCTAGCATTAAGGCCTCAAAAATGAACAACGAGTTACTGGGTGGCCACCCCCTCCTGGATCCCGGTACAAAACAAAAATCAGCACTTTCCTTCACCCACCCAAAAATAGAGAGTAAAATGCAGGAATGAGGACCTTGCTGATTGATCAACTGGAGACATCCTGTTGCGTCTGCATTCACGTTCCCCAAATGTCATCGGTGGAACAACATCAGCGACGTGACAGCCAGTGAGTGGCCAAGTAGGCAATTAGGCGGCCAGCAGCAGGCATAATCGTGGCAGAAGCCTAATTGGGTGACCTCTGGCAAATCTTTGTTTACCACCCCTCCACAACGCATGTTAATGGCAGGGCACACTTCCAACACACAGAGATCAGCTTTAAGATCAGGGTGCACGACTATCGGCCGTTCTCAAACACCGATGTTTTATTGCATGTGTTCCGGGACCAATAGCCTTCTGGGTATCCAAAATGGACGAATGGCCGAGTTGGCTCGATCACGCCATAAGAGGTGTGTTGTCCTGCCCAGCAGCAAGCGTCATATCTGAGCGGGACTTCAGCACAGCTGGAGGAGTCATTACAGACAAACGCATCGGCTTTCACAGATATATGTGGATCAGTTTGACTTTCCATCAAGATGAATCAGGCGATGGGATCTCTGATGATGTGTGGCCCCAATTTGCCGTGATCCACCGATTAGTTGCACAGTCTACTTCTCATTCCTTTTCAAAAGAAGAATTGGTCCTCTTGAAAACTTTTTTTTTAAAGTTGATCATTTCTTACTGCAATTTTTATTTCTCTTTTCACAAAGTTCATTTTGCTGGGTTTTCTGTGGGAGACTGTAAAAGACAGCAAAGTTTCATGACAAATCACCGTATTCCATTTACTCACTATTATCTTAAGGAAGTTTTCGCATTGTCCAATGTTTTGAGGTCATGTTTGCTGTGAGATAACAGCAATACTCATGGTCCTTTGGAAACCAGGTAAATGTGACTTCCTAATGTGGCAATTTCTCCCTCACAATTTTTAATAGTGGCTGGAGAAAGTCATATTTATAATTTTTTGGGGACATTGTTGCTGTGAGTACAGCTATAATTATGGTACTTTGGAACAGAAATGTGGCTTCCTAAGTGCATTTCTCCCTCACAATTTTTAATAGTGGCTGAGAAGTCATATTTATTAATTTTTTGGGGTCATGTAAGCTGTGAGATACAGCAATAATCTTGGTCCTTGTGTAAAAGAAAAGGTGGCTTCTAAGTGGCATTTCTCCCTCACAATTTTTAACAGTGGCCAGAGGAAGTCAATTTTTATAATTGTTTGGGTCATGCTGCTTTGAAATAGCTACAGGTCCTATTATAAAAAAAAAAAATGTTGTTTTTAACAGGACATTTGTTCTTCACAATTGACCAAAGATGGCTCAAGGTCATGCTTATTTGAATTTTTGGGCGCATTTTGCTGTTGACATGCAGCTATTTACAGGTTCCCTACTTACTAAAAATGTTGTTTCTAACAGACATTTGTTCTTCACAATTGCACCAAAAAGTGGCTCAAGGGTCATGCTTTGAATTTTTGGCGGGCATTTTGCTGTGACATGCAGCTTATACTACCAGGTCCTATTCTAAAAAATGTTGTTTCTAACGGGACATTTGTTCTTCAAAATTCGTCAGGTGGTCAGGGTGTTGTGCTGTCAGAAAAGAATCGGTAGGACCACTTTAAACAGGTAGGTAGGGATCTTTAACATAGCATATCAATCCCTGGTATTGAGACAAAACCATTTAATACAATGAAAAAAGGAAAATACAAAGACATGGTTGGGATTCCATCCTATATTAAATATGTGTTTTCTAGAATTAAAGTACTAAAAAAACTTGCTTGTACAAAATAGCTGTAAAAAATTTCCTCTGAATTGTACAAGGGAAGAGAGGTAACAGGATAAACTGACCAGATGTAGGTTATTCAAGGACATGGAGTTGGAGCACGGACAGAGAACAAAATATCAGAGTCCATTTCCTCCAGAACTTTGATTAAAATGAGGAAAAAGAATGCCAAAGATAAAGAGCACCTGGGTGTAATAGGAGCGTTAACACCAGTATTTCCAAGTGAAGCTCAAAATTGGTCACACTTCATACGGAGGGGCAACGCCTACCCAGGTATTGACTGTGTTCAGAGGAAGGCTGGTGTTCTCACACTTACGATTCCGCAATCTGCTTCAGCACGACTGTTTTCGTTGAATGTGTCATCTGGGGCATTTTAAACCTGCTTGTAATTGAGACGGAAGCCAGCCTGGGCTTTCACACACGCACCCACTGTTAACTCGGCCTGGGTACATTGCTGTGGCCCAGGAAGGTATAGTCAATGTCAGTGAATACTAAAATGGTGGATGAATAGGACTCCTTTTTCTCGGCACTTTTTAAATGTGGGGGTCATGCAGGTTTGGGGCTTCATGCTTGTGGCCCAGGACAGGTATAGTCAATGTCCAGTTCAACTAAAATGGTGGTTGAACGGACCTCCTTTTTCGGCACTTTTTTATAGGTGGGGGGTCATGCAGGTTTGGGGGGGATCATGCTGTGGCCCGAGGACAGGTATAGTCAATGTCCAGTGAAAACTAATAAAGGTGGTTTTTTGAAAGACTCCTTTTTACGGGACATCTTTTTAAATGTGGGGGTCATGCAGGTTTGGGGCTCATGCTGTGGCAAGGATCAGGGTATTGTCAATGTCAACGTTCAACTAAAAATGGTGGTTGAACAGACTCCGTTTTTCCGGCATTTTTAAATGTGGGGGTTTCCATGCAGGTTTGGGGCTCATGCTATGGCCCAGGACAAGTGTATAGTCAATGTCCAGTTCAACTAAATGGTGGTTGAAATGGACTCCTTTTTCCGGACTTTTTTAAAGTGGGGGTCATGCAGGTTGGGGCTCATGCTGTGGCCCCAGGACAGGTTATAGTCAATGTCAGTGAAACTAAAATGGTGGTTGAAAGACTCCTTTTTACGGCACTTTTTAAATGTGGGGGTCTCATGCAGGTTGGGGTCTCATGCTGAGTTACAGGATCAGGGATATTCAATGTCCAGTTCAAGTTAAATTGAATGGTTCAAATCATACTGCCTTCTGGCATTTTTAATTTGTGGGTGATGCAGGTTTAAGGGTCAGGCTGTGGTACAAGGACAGGGATAAGTTAAATGGTCTGTGAATTTTTTTTCTGTGATTATTATAACCTAAGTGGTTGCCTAAGATGTAGCACGTATCCAATTTGACTGTGTTGGATGTTAATTCCGCTTCTTCCAGGCCTTGTTTGGGTTTGTAATAATGGAAGGTGTTGTTGCTCTCCATAGACTTAAATGGTCATCGCGCATAATCCGATGATCACTATCGAAAAACCTTATCGATATCGGCCGACTATGACTATCGATCGATCTCGATACACAAACCGCTCAATCGCTCAACACTAATGCTGACAATAGTGATAATGTATTAGCCTTAGAGGTTATTACAGGGGTTGTAATGTATTAGTATACAGGAGGAGTAATGTAATTGCATACAGGAGATATACAGTAGTGTATGTATTAGCAAATCTGGAGTGTATGTAATGTCATTGGATATAAAGGAGTAATAATTGTATTATTATTCAGGAGTATACAGGAGTGAAAGTTGTAATGTATTTTTTTACAGGGTTTATAGAGGAGTGTAATGTATAGATACAGGAGTATACAGGATTGTAATGTATTCATATAAGGAGTGAGTGTTATGTATTAGCAATAAAGAAGTATACAGGTGTGTAATGTATTAGTATAACAGGAGGTGATGTATTGGCATAACAGGAGTGTACATGTGTGTAATGTATTAGTATTCAGGAGTGTGTTGTATTGGCATACAGGAGTATACAGGAGTGTTATGTATTAGCTATACAGAAGTATAATGTATTTGCATACAGGAGTACCAGGTTTTAATGTATTAGAAATAATAGGAGTAGTATACAGGATTGTAATGTATCTAGCATAAGGAGTATAGAGAAGTGTATGTATTGTATACAGGAGTATACAGTGAGTTGATGTATTAGCATACGAAGTATATGTATTTGCATACAGGTTGTATACAGAAGTATAATGTATTTGATACAGTTATACAGGAATATACTGGAGGAAGTGTGCCAAAAACGGTTGTAAAAAAATAAAATAAAGACAAAAAGTGTTAAAATAATTATCCACTTAAATGGGAATTACTTAAAATAATAACAAAAATGTAGAAAAAAAAAAAGTATTTAAAATTATTGGATGCAGTATATTTACACATAAAAACTTACCCTGCCACTGTTAGGTATCCACACGACCGTAATAAACCTGTAGAATTCATCTAATTAGGTTTTTAGTGTGAAATATGAATGGGTGTAAAAATGGTTTTAAAAAAAAATGCAAAAAAAAACATCTGGAAAAAAATGTATTTTTAAAAAAATTCTGCAGTAATTTATATGTAGACACAAACTACTTAACACACGAACAACTTAGGCACATAAAACAATGTCCTCCTTACAGCTGCGCGTCCACAGAAAAAATAAAAAGTTTGACTGTTAAAATGCGGGAGACAAAAATTCAAAATGTAGTTGTTCCTTTAAGAACTTTTCAGGCCGATGCTTAAGGGTTAACGTCCACATTTTTTCTTTCTTTTAAATAAAGTGTTTTTATTGGGGTTTTTTGCTGGCAATTTTTTTCAGTTTGTCATTTAACTTTTTTATTTTTTCAAGTACCAATCTCTTAGGATTTTGTAATAGAGTAATACTTGTTGTATTGCTGCAGCAGCTGTGGCACTTCTAATGAGGCACAGGATGGCTGACCGCATGTAATAATCCTATAACACCACAGGTATGTCAGCCATCCTGTGCCCCTGGCCATGCAGGAGTCTATATAACTTATAAGTTGCTGGGGGGGCACAGAATGGCTGACTACATGGTGCTGTTATAGGATATAGCAAGTGATCAGCCCATCCTGACCGTGTCACTGCCTTTACGGAGCCCCTGTACCACTTCCTGGTCTGTGATGAGCGGGACCCAGAGGGAGAGGCTGCAGCTTGATAGAAGTCACTAGACCGCCGGCCACAGCGAAAAAAGTGACTGAGGACAGGCGGGAAAGGGGATGCTGGGTGACGTACGGAGGTGAGGAGGGAGGAGCTAAGAGGGACTGAGCTTACATTCCGGCGGGGGAGGAGACAGACGGGAGGGGGGATGCTGCGGCTCTGCTTTCTCTGCCGGCTCATGCGTTACTGCCCCGCAGGCAGGACAGGCGCAGAGACGAACGCCAGCAGCCTATGTTGTTTTTAAGGACTGAAGCGAAGCTTGTGTGTACCTGACCCTCATAGGGCCCCCGTTCACATGGGGCCCCCGGGCAGGTGCCTACCTGGCCCAATGGGTAAGACGGCCCTGTGTCCATCCTTTTTTCATACATTTTGTTACACTCTTTTCTTGATACAAATTTAATACGATATTGTGACATGCTAGAAAAATCTCTAATAGGTACCACCATTGGGTGTCGAAATATAGCATATGTATCAGCCTACAGAATATCATGTAATCGTGTTTATCTCACACTACACATCTTGATCAAGAAAAAGTAAGGTAGGATTTATCGGGGTGTTTCATCAAATTTTGCACCTTGGCTTTAAAGTTTCCATGGAAAAATGAAAAATAATAACAGCATCAACCAGGGTGTATGAAAACTTTATTATTTCAGTAACTCTTCCAACATAGTGCAGTTCAACATTTAAGACCACACAGGAGTCTTTATCAGGAGTCTTTATAAAGACCCATAGAGATGCCATTCCCCTTAAACATATCCCTTTTTCTGAGCGTGATGCCCTAGCACTGACTAAGAGGTCATGAAATTTGCTGTAGCAGGGGACATGCCCAACTCTTTGTAATCAAAGACCAAAGTGACCACCGGAGTTTTGATGCTGAATCAGCGGTAGATCAAAATGAGTAATACATTTTGGGGGTTACTTTATAAAGTTGGCTGGCTATTTTTCAGTTTTTTTGTGTGTGTTGGGTAACCCTTTTAAGTTTCAGATGAGATGCAGGAGCCAGAGTCCCCAATAAATATTCTTCCAGACCCGGACATTATTTGTTAGTGATGGTTGAGCCTCAGAGCAGTCAAAGGAGAAGAGCCATTGTGTGATCCAGCATGTTCACAGCAGAAAACAGGATCCATAAATGGAGTGAAGGAGGTGAAAGAGGTGTCTTATTGGATAGGGCCATGAACAGTATCCATGGGTGCCCACAGAAATTAGTTGAGTAACACTTATAATACCATCAGTGGTATAGCTAGAACTTTTGTTAACTGGGGCTGCCGCAAAGTTTGCATTTTACAGACCACACATCCATTTTTCATGCCACACCTCTTCTACAGGCCACTCCCTCCTTATAAATTATAACCATTACTTTAAAAAAAAATTATGTTTTTATTTTACTTTAATCTAAAGCTATGTTCACACGGCTAAGTTTGGGCCGTATTTCGGTCCGTAATTACGCGCCGAAGTGCGCAAATTACGGGCTGAAAACGGCCCATTCATTACGGTAATTCAAGTCTTGGGCCGGTGAAGTGCCGGCCCCCCGCTCACTCCCCCGCTCCCGTCCCGCCCCCGGCCACATGGCGTAATTGCGGGGCGTAGTTACGCCCTGCAAATACACCGTGTGAACATAGCCTTAGAGTCAAAACTTCTTTACTTTTCTGTCCATGGAGTTGTGTGAGATTTTATTCTTGTGGGATAAGTTATTGAATAAAAAGCAGTTCTGGCACAAATCCCCACCAGTCCATATACAATATATGCTTCCAAGTTTTCCATTGGTCACGCCCTTACCACTTTCTAAAATGAACAACACTGTTAACACAAGCAAGAAAGTTAAAGTGGTGCAGAGAAACCCTTAATCACACGGTTAGGTACAGATATGCATTCACTTTTGCATTCAGGGACAAGTGTATGCTGGTATTATGTAAGTGCCGATCAGTGTTCGGGAGTATTTAAAATACAGGTAATTAAAATAGTATTTAAAATACTTGTCAGGTATTTGTATTTTGTAATCAAAATACTTTTTTTATTCAGTATTTTGTATTTGTAATTAAAATATTTTTAGGAAGTATTTTAAGTATTTTAATTACTTTCTAAATTCAAAACAAATGTTGTAATTTAAATAACCCGCCTCACCGCACTTAAAAAAAACAACAGCGCGAGTCACGTCATCACTCTTTTTCTCGTATCTCGTGCAAGGTGCTACGAGAGGAAGGAAAATTCCAGCGCGTTCCAGCAACGCAAGTCCGCCTTGTATGAAGCGTGTGATTTATTTTAGTTTTTAATCATCCCGATCCGAATCCATTCTGTAAAATTACCGTATATACTCGAGTATAAGTCGACCCGGATATAAGCCGAGGCCCCTAATTTTACCACAAAAAACTGGGAAAACGTATTGTCTCAAGTAAAAGCCGAAGGGGGGGAAATCCACCATTGCAGCTAAAAAGCCTGGTCATGTGCATTCACTTGAAAATCCCTGTCCCTCATAGTAATAGCGTTTAACCCCCTCTTCCCTCACATTAACCCCCT
>JAODAL010029676.1:0-51245 GCA_025379985.1 Phyllomedusa bahiana
GTGACCTTGGGGGACCGGGGTGGTGGTAGAGATGAGGGAGGAGATGTAGGGGGTGCAGCACTGTGGAGAGACGGGGTAGGGTGGTAGACAGAGATGAGGGAGGAGATGTAGGGGGTGCAGCACTGTGGAGAGACCGGGTAGGGTGGTAGAGATGAGGGAAGAGATGTAGGGGGTGCAGCACTGGGGAGAGAACTGGTAGGTTAGTTGAGAAGAGGATAGAGATATAGGGGGTGAAGGACAGAACAGAATCTAGTATGACCCCAGGACAGCAGGTCTCCTGCCTAGCAGTTATGGTGGTGTCTCACACTGAGAAAGAAATAGCAGAGGGGGGTCGTTAGTAGAGGGCGGTAAGACCAGAGGTTCCGTTTTCGTGAGGTTTAGTTTGAGATGGAAGGAGGACCTGATGTTCACAGATAAAGGGCAGGTTAGAGACTGGTCGGAAATTAGCAGCGCAGAGTAAAGGGGGTAAAGGAGGATGGGAAGATCCCGGTGGAGAGAGAGAGGTTACAGATTGCATTAAGGTTAGAACGGACAGCTGGAGAAGTGGACTGGACAAGGTGGGAGGGAATGGGGTCACTGGGGCAGGTAGTGGGGCGGGTGGACAGGAGAAGTCTGAATACTTCCTCCTCTATCACCGGGTTAAGAGCTGAGAGAAGACTAGAGGACGTGCAGTGAGGGAAAGGGACGGGAGGGGTATTACTAGAGGACGGGAGGGGTATTACTAGAGGACGTGCAGTGAGGGAAAGGGACGGGAGGGGTATTACTAGAGGACGTGCAGTGAGGGAAAGGGACGGGAGGGGTATTACTAGAGGACGTGCAGTGAGGGAAAGGGACGGGAGGGGTATTACTAGAGGACGGGAGGGGTATTACTAGAGGACGTGCAGGGAGGGAAAGGGACGGGAGGGGTATTACTAGAGGACGTGCAGGGAGGGAAAGGGACGGGAGGGGTATTACTAGAGGACGTGCAGTGAGGGAAAGGGACGGGAGGGGTATTACTAGAGGACGGGAGGGGTATTACTAGAGGACGTGCAGGGAGGGAAAGGGACGGGAGGGGTATTACTAGAGGACGTGCAGGGAGGGAAAGGGACGGGAGGGGTATTACTAGAGGACGTGCAGGGAGGGAAAGGGACGGGAGGGGTATTACTAGAGGACGTGCAGTGAGGGAAAGGGACGGGAGGGGTATTACTAGAGGACGGGAGGGGTATTACTAGAGGACGTGCAGGGAGTGAAAGGGACGGGAGGGGTATTACTAGAGGACGGGAGGGGTATTACAGAGGAGTGCGGGGTAGGGAAAGGGACGGGAGGGGTATTACTAGAGGACGTGCAGTGAGGGAAAGGGACGGGAGGGGTATTACTAGAGGACGGGAGGGGTATTACTAGAGGACGTGCAGTGAGGGAAAGGGACGGGAAGGGTATTACTAGAGGACAGGAGGGGTATTACTAGAGGACGTGCGGGGGGGGAAAGGGACGGGAGGGGTATTACTAGAGGACGGGAGGGGTATTACTAGAGGACGTGCAGTGAGGGAAAGGGACGGGAGGGGTATTACTAGAGGACGGGAGGGGTATTACTAGAGGACGTGCAGGGGGGAAAGGGACGGGATGGGTATTACTAGAGGACGTGCAGTGAGGGAAAGGTTGGGAGGGGTATTACTAGAGGACGGGAGGGTATTACTAGAGGACGTGCAGTGAGGGAAAGGGACGGGAGGGGTATTACTAGAGGACGGGAGGGGTATTACTAGAGGACGTGCAGGGAGGGAAAGGGACGGGAGGGGTATTACTAGAGGACGGGAGGGGTATTACTAGAGGACGTGCAGGGAGGGAAAGGGACGGGAGGGGTATTACTAGTGGACGTGCAGTGAGGGAAAGGGACGGGAGGGGTATTACTAGAGGACGGGAGGGGTATTACTAGAGGACGTGCAGGGAGGGAAAGGGACGGGAGGGGTATTACTAGAGGACGTGCAGTGAGGGAAAGGGACGGGAGGGGTATTACTACAGGACGGGAGGGGTATTACTAGAGGACGTGCAGGGAGGGAAAGGGACGGGAGGGGTATTACTAGAGGACGTGCAGTGAGGGAAAGGTTGGGAGGGGTATTACTAGAGGACGTGCAGTGAGGGAAAGGGACGGGAGGGGTATTACTAGAGGACGTGCAGTGAGGGAAAGGGACGGGAGGGGTATTACTAGAGGACGGGAGGGGTATTACTAGAGGACGTGCAGTGAGGGAAAGGGACGGGAGGGGTATTACTAGAGGACGTGCAGTGAGGGAAAGGGACGGGAGGGGTATTACTAGAGGACGGGAGGGGTATTACTAGAGGACGTGCAGGGAGGGAAAGGGACGGGAGGGGTATTACTAGAGGACGGGAGGGGTATTACTAGAGGACGTGCAGGGAGGGAAAGGGACGGGAGGGGTATTACTAGTGGACGTGCAGTGAGGGAAAGGGACGGGAGGGGTATTACTAGAGGACGGGAGGGGTATTACTAGAGGACGTGCAGGGAGGGAAAAGGGACGGGAGGGGTATTACTAGAGGACGTGCAGTGGGGAAAGGGACGGGAGGGTATTACTACAGGACGGGAGGGGTATTACTAGAGGACGTGCAGGGAGGGAAAGGGACGGGAGGGGTATTACTAGAGGACGTGCAGGGAGGGAAAGGGACGGGAGGGGTATTACTAGAGGACGTGCAGTGAGGGAAATGGACGGGAGGGGTATTACTAGAGGACGGGAGGGGTATTACTAGAGGACGGGAGGGGTATTACTAGAGGACGTGCAGTGAGGGAAGGGGACGGGAGGGGTATTACTAGAGGACGGGAGGGGTATTACTAGAGGACGTGCAGGGGGGAAAGGGACGGGAGGGGTATTACTAGAGGACGGGAGGGGTATTACTAGAGGACGTGCAGTGAGGTAAGGGACGGGAGGGGTATACTAGAGGACGTGCAGTGAGGGAAAGGGACGGGAGGGGTATTACTAGAGGACGTGCAGTGAGTGAGGAAAGGGACGGGAGGGGTATTACTAGAGGACGGGAGGGGTATTACTAGAGGACGGGAGGGGTATTACTAGAGGACGGGAGGGGTATTACTAGAGGACGTGCAGGGAGGGAAAGGGACGGGAGGGGTATTACTAGAGGACGGGAGGGGTATTACTAGAGGACGTGCAGGGAGGGAAAGGGCCGGGGGGGGTATTACTAAGGGACGTGCAGTGAGGGAAAGGGACGGAGAGGGGTATTACTAGAGGACGGGAGGGGTATTACTAGAGGACGTGCAGGGAGGGAAAGGGACGGGAGGGGTATTACTAGAGGACGGGAGGGGTATTACTAGAGGACGTGAGGGATGGAAAGGGACGGGAGGGGTATTACTAGAGGACGGGAGGGGTATTACTAGAGGACGTGCAGGGAGGGAAAGGACGGGAGGGGTATTACTAGTGGACGTGCAGTGAGGGAAAGGGACGGGAGGGGTATTACTAGAGGACGGGAGGGGTATTACTAGAGGACGTGCAGGGAGGGAAAGGGACGGGAGGGGTATTACTAGAGGACGTGCAGTGAGGGAAAGGGGCGGGTGGGGTTTTTCTACAGGACGGGAGGGGTATTACTAGAGGACGTGCGGGAGGGAAAGGGACGGGAGGGGTATTACTAGAGGACGTGCAGGGAGGGGAAAGGGACGGGAGGGGTATTACTAGAGGACGTGCAGTGAGGGAAAGGGAGGGAGGGGGATTACTAGAGGACGGGAGGGGTATTACTAGAGGAGGGAGGGGTATTACTAGAGGACGTGCAGTGAGGGAAAGGGACGGGAGGGGTATTACTAGAGGACGGGAGGGGTATTACTAGAGGACGTGCAGTGAGGGAAAGGGACGGGAGGGGTATTACTAGAGGACGGGAGGGGTATTACTAGAGGACGTGCAGTGAGGGAAAGGGACGGGAGGGGTATTACTAGAGGACGTGCAGTGAGGGAAAGGGACGGGAGGGGTATTACTAGAGGACGTGCAGTGAGGGAAAGGGACGGGAGGGGTATTACTAGAGGACGGGAGGGGTATTACTAGAGGACGGGAGGGGTATTACTAGAGGACGGGAGGGGTATTACTAGAGGATGTGCAGGGAGGGAAAGGGACGGGAGGGGTATTACTAGAGGACGGGAGGGGTATTACTAGAGGACGTGCAGGGAGGGAAAGGGACGGGAGGGGTATTACTAGAGGACGTGCAGTGAGGGAAAGGGACGGGAGGGGTATTACTAGAGGACGGGAGGGGTATTACTAGAGGACGTGCAGTGAGGGAAATGGAAGGGAGGGGTAGACTAGAGGACGGGAGGGGTATTACTAGCGGACGTGCCGGGAGGGAAAGGGACGGGAGGGGTATTACTAGAGGACGGGAGGGGTATTACTAGAGGACGTGCAGTGAGGGAAAGGGACGGGAGGGGTATTACTAGAGGACGTGCAGTGAGGGAAATGGACGGGAGGGGTATTACTAGAGGACGTGCAGTGAGGGAAAGGGACGGGAGGGGTATTACTAGAGGACGGGAGGGGTATTACTAGAGGACGGGAGGGGTATTACTAGAGGACGTGCAGGGAGGGAAAGGGACGGGAGGGGTATTACTAGAGGACGGGAGGGGTATTACTAGAGGACGTGCAGGGAGGGAAAGGGACGGGAGGGGTATTACTAGAGGACGTGCAGTGAGGGAAAGGGACGGGAGGGGTATTACTAGAGGACGGGAGGGGTATTACTAGAGGACGTGCAGTGAGGGAAAGGGACGGGAGGGGTATTACTAGAGGACGGGAGGGGTATTACTAGAGGACGGGAGGGGTATTACTAGAGGACGTGCAGTGAGGGAAAGGGACGGGAGGGGTATTACTAGAGGACGGGAGGGGTATTACTAGAGGACGTGCAGGGAGGGAAAGGGAGGGGGGGGGTATTACTAGAGGACGGGAGGGGTATTACTAGAGGACGGGAGGGGTATTACTAGAGGACGTGCAGTGAGGGAAAGGGACGGGAGGGGTATTACTAGAGGACGGGAGGGGTATTACTAGAGGACGTGCAGGGAGGGAAAGGGACGGGAGGGGTATTACTAGAGGACGGGATGGGTATAGATTTGGTAAGTACGCTGTATGTATGATGCCCCTTCACCCTCAGATCTGGAGACACTTGTTGGCGCTTCTGTCAGGACCAGGCTTAGACACCTGGATCCTCTGCCCCTCCCTGAAGCCATAACAAAGTCTGCGAGTCACAAGACAAGGATAAGAATAGCGACAATGCTGCTCGTGACTGACCCCACCCTGCAGTATAACACCTCCAGGTGTCCTAGGTGATATCTTCTCACTGTGTGGTCGGTGGTGTCCTGTGATAAAACATGTGTCCTAGCTTATACACTGACTGAGCAAAAGGGTAACAATATTCTGCCCTTGTGGCCTCCAGGCTCCATATCTCACCGTCCACTACAGCTTTGTACATGAGACTCCCATCATTTTATAGACAATCCTCTCACCGATCTTATACATCAATATGACCTGCAAGGATTTAGCATTTGCTCAGTTCTGCAGATTCTTTCCTGTAACTGCATTGTTACTGTTTTGCTCCTAGTATTAGTATTTGGTGAATCCCATACATGCCAACTCTCCCGTTTTTGGCGGGGGGGTCCCGCTATTTGGGGTCCCCCCCCCCCCGCCCTCCCGGGGGAGTTGGCATTCCTCCCTCCGCCAGCAGGCGGCGGGGGTCCTTTAAATGTCCGCGGCGCCGGAGTAGCGCTGGTGCGCTACCCTGGCGCCGCCGGTCCGTTCCAACGGGCGGGTGAAGCGGGCGCAGGGTCCGCTCACCCGCCCGGAACCTCGCTGAGCAGGGAGGAGGCAAGAGGGATCGCTCCCTCCTCCCCCTGTATGTCCGGCGCCGCTGTGCGCCGTACACACATGTCAGCGTCACAGAGGAAGTGACGCGCGGCTGCTCTCACTTCCCCTGTGACGCTGAGGAGATGTCCAGGAGCGGGCCGCTCTGCAGGAGCCTGGTCAGGTAAGTGGATTTTATTATTTTATTTTTATTAGTTTTAGGGGGGCACTGTCTGGCTACAATGGGGGGTCTTCCTGGCTACAAATGGGGGGTCTACCTGGCTACAATGGGGGGTCTACCTAGCTACAATGGGGGCAATACCTGGCAACAGAGGGGGCACTACCTGGCTAACAATGGAGGCCCTACCTGGCAACAGAGAGGGCACTACCTGGCTAACAATGGGGGCACTACCTGGCTACAATGGGGGGTCTACCTGGCTACAATGGGGGGGTCTACCTGGCAACAGAGAGGGCACTACCTGGCTAACAATGGGGGCACTACCTGGCTACAATGGGGGGGCACTACCTGGCTACAATGGGGGCACTACCTGGCTACTAATGGGGGCACTACCTGGCTACTAAAGGGGGCACTACCTGGCTACTAAAGGGGGGTCTACCTGGCAACATTGGAGGCCCTACCTGGCTAACAATGGGGGCACTACCTGGCTAACGATGGGGGCACTACCTGGCTAACGATGGGGGCACTACCTGGCTACAATGGGGGGCACTACCTGGCTACAATGGGGGCACTACCTGGCAACAATGGAGGCACTACCTGGCTACTAATGGGGGCACTACCTGGCTACTAAAGGGGGTACTACCTGGCTACAATGGGGGCACTACCTGGCTACAATGGGGGGTCTACCTGGCTAACAATGGGGGCACTACCTGGCTAACAATGGGGGCACTACCTGGCTAACAATGGGGGGGGCACTACCTGGCAACAATGGAGGCACTACCTGGCTAACAATGGGGGCATGGGGGCACTACCTGGCTAACGATGGGGGCACTACCTGGCTAACAATGGGGGCACTACCTGGCTACAATGGGGGGGCACTACCTGGCTACAATGGGGGGCACTACCTGGCTACAATGGGGGCACTACCTGGCTACAATGGGGGCACTACCTGGCAACAATGGAGGCACTACCTGGCTACTAATGGGGGCACTACCTGGCTACTAAAGGGGGCACTACCTGGCTACTAAAGGGGGCACTACCTGGCTACTAAAGGGGGCACTACCTGGCTAACAATGGAGGCACTACCTGGCTAACAATGGGGGCACTACCTGGCTAACGATGGGGGCACTACCTGGCTAACAATGGGGGCACTACCTGGCTACAATGGGGGGCACTACCTGGCTACAATGGGGGGCACTACCTGGCAACAATGGGGGCACTACCTGGCTACAATGGGGGGCACTACCTGGCTACAATGGGGGCACTACCTGGCTACTAATGGGGGCACTACCTGGCTACTAATGGGGGCACTACCTGGCTACAATGGGGGCACTACCTGGTTACAATGGGGGGTCTACCTGGCAACAATGGAGGCACTACCTGGCTAACAATGGGGGCATGGGGGCACTACCTGGCTAACGATGGGGGCACTACCTGGCTAACAATGGGGGCACTACCTGGCTAACAATGGGGCACTACTTGGCTAACAATGGGGGCACTACCTGGCTAACAATGGGGGCACTACCTGGCAAACAATGGGGGCATCTACATGCAAACAGAGGGGGCACTACCTGGAAAGCAATGGGGGCATCTACCTGGCCAACAGAGGGGGGCACTACCTGGCAAACAATGGGGGCATCTACCTGGCAACCATGGGGGCACTACCTGGCAAACAATGGGGTCACTACCTGGCAAGCAATGGGGGGCATCTACATGGCTAACAAAGGGGGGCATCTACCTGGCTACAAATATGGCTCTACCTGGCTACAGAGAGGGCAGCTATTTGGCTACAAGGGGGCATCTACCTGCCTGTAAGGGGCACTACCTGGTTATGGGGGGCTACTACCTGGCTATAAGGGCATCTACCTGGCTTTCTTCCAAAGCCATTATGCAGTTAGGTGGAGTAGGTGTGGCTTTTTTTGAAGGGCGTGGCATACCGTCAAGATGGGCGTGTCCATGCAAATTTTTGCCGCGGCGCGCCGCCCACTAATATCTCCTGCTTTTTCATTTTTAAAAGTTGGCAACTATGGATAAGCACAAGTTCACAACAGCATGCAGAAAAACAACAATATTATACAAGGGGAGACTGCAAAAAATGCAAAAAACTGATAAGGCAACCATTCACATGTGACACAGTTTGTGAGCTTGCGTATAGTGGTCACTGTATCAACTAATACCTCATGTTTGATATTTGTCCAGTAAGTCATTTTTGCCCTAAATACTGGGGAGCAGAGGGTTTCAGTATTTTGTGTTGGACACCTGAAATGTGCTGGGCAGCCCAATCGAATAGTAGAGGCGTCATAGGCTGTAAGCCAGCATGGTGCACCACACATATCTGTATAAATGGCACGGCTGACGTTTAGTATGTCTAAGGCGTAGGGCTTTTTAGACTTTCTAGGCCAAATAGTGGAGCAGGGCGCTGGTGCCCCTACGAGACCTCGCAGAAAAGCCACCAAACGCTCGAGACAAAAGGCCTGGAGTCTCTTAGGCATGAGGCGGCAGCCAGGCCCCTTGTGGTGATGGGCTCCATAGTAGCTGTTACGGCTGCCACGGTGGTAATTACGCCACTGGTGTATACCAAAGACAAGTAAATCAACTAAAAATGGTTGGAAAAGATTTGTGTTTTGCAATGTTCATGTCAACTCCTGACCTTAAGCCCATCAAGTTGCTGTGGTATAACCTGGATAAGATGCGTGACATCACAGAAACACCTTTACAGAGAGGAATGGTCCAAAATTCACCAACCTTTTGAAAATCATTTTTGCAGTGCAAGAGAAATGTTTGTTGTAAGTGATTACTGCTTAAAGGGATCTACAGGTTTTTAAATTCTAGAATTCACTTCCTTTTTCACCTTACACTGTGCATGAAGTGTTAGGCCGTGTTCACACGGTTTTATTCACGGCGGATTTGTGCGCTCAATACGGCGCACAAATCCGCCGTGAATACGGGGCGGGACGGGGGCGGGGCCGGAGCGCGGCGGGGGCGCCGCTCCCGGCCCCATAGACAATGCATTGTTTACGGCGCGTCCGCGCCGGAAATAATGTGCATGTCACTTTCTCCCCCCGCGGCGGATTTGCCGGGCGGGGAGGAGCGACGGAATCCACTGTTCTCAATGAGAGCAGAGGATTACCGTAATGACTCCGACGGATTGGCGCCGTACTGAAGCGCAAATCCGGCGCGGAATACGGCGCCAATCCGTCGGCAAATAAGCCGTGTGAACGGGGCCTTAGGGTGTGTTCACATGGCAAAGGACAAAATCTTCTCGGTTTTGACCTCAACAGAACTGTCCATGCCAACCGGTTTTCAGACGTTTTTTTGACACAAAAAGCTGTCGTTTTTTTCAGCAGTTTTTGTTTTTTTAACTGTTTTTGTCCAGGCTTTTGAGCAGTTTTTGAATGTTTTTTTCAAGCAGTAAAGTATACTGAGTGCAAATGCATTTTTTTTCCGAAAACCGCCCAAAAACCTGGACAAAAAACATTCACTCACTTTCTGCTCGGTTTTCATTGACTTCAATGTTAATTTTCTGTCTGGAAACCGAGCAGAAGAATGAACATGTTCTAAGTTTTTTGGAACGCAGGCGGTGTTATAAACTGTCCTGCAGAAAATCCGTTCAGAGGGGACTACAGTCTATGAGGAACATTGCATGTCAGTTTTCAGATGGTTCCTGAGACCGCAAACCGTCTGAAAAACCAACCAAAAAACAAGGTTGTGGGGACAAGCCCTTAGTCTATAAAGTTATGACTCTTGGAAGAGTTGGAAGCAAGTGAAGTAGGCCACCTTAAAGGGGTTTTGCCACAAAGTGAGTTCCTTACCTCTTATCTGCTCAGGAGAAAAGATAAACAAAGCCTGCTGAGTCATGAACGGCTGCAGGGGTGAGAGGAAGGGGGGGGAGCAGAGAGTGAGGAAGAAGGGAGCGTCTGCAATGTTCACTCAAATAATTACATTACAACCAGTGGATTCTCTATACAGCAGACAGCCTCAAACACTGCATTTTCTCCCCAGCCCCTTGCAAGCTCCTTCATGTTTCCTGTCATCAGATAAGAAGTGCAAACACGCAAGCGCGGCCAGATCAGCTCCTGTCAGTGTCCTCGTCGTGTCTAATGTAAACTTTCAGGAAACTAAGGGGGACTGAGCAATGCTGTAGTGCTTAAATACACATTTTGGAGGATCCCACATCAACATTACATCGTGGCAAAACCCCTTTAATGCCATATTCAGGTGCCACTGCACAAGCAGAGCAGAGAGCTGTAGGTGGTAGCAGAAGTCAAGGCTTCCATTTGCCTCACAACCTATGTGGCCGTCATTCTGATCTCACTGGGCTGCAGCATGAAAATTGGGTGGGTTGAGTTGATGCACGCGTGGTGATGATAGGACTCCGCTCTGCAAACTGATATTTTGCTGACATCATTTGTTTTAGTCTGAGCTAACTATTTTCATTGCAGAATGTAAGCATTTTCTTGTGACAAGAACAGTATTAATGTATATTAACTTTTGACAGCTGCATTTGTAAGTGCGACATGCATTTATTGCTTTTATAAGATTTATGTTTAAATTATTATAAGTACTTTCTTAGTCCTGTAATCTTCCGCTCTGCAAAATGTTTTTTGTTTCCCACAATTCTAGATGGAATAATTTATTCTGCTACTGAAATCTTCAAATCTCTGATCCCTGCATCATGTACCTATATCAAATATTAACCGATTGTGTTATCCAGCTACTATTAGCATCTCATATTTTCTGCTGGGTTAATACATTTACCAATAATGCCACCAGATATAATATGAATATTACATTTAACAAACTTAATTTAAAGAACCAGTCCAGTTTTCCGTTTATATCATTAGTAATTGTTTTTAGGTACACTCTAGTGTCAGTAATTTTGCTTACCTGCAGCTGCATACAGGATTTCTCACTGCTGCCTCTGAGTCAAATGACCTGTACTGTGAGTAGATGAAACACACAGCATGGTTGTCTCACCCGAAAGTGAATCTCTCTATGCATTCCTAGGGGAGGTTCAAAGTCAGTCTCATAGGAATGCATAGAGAAGCAGACTTCCTGTCAGCATCAAATGCAGTGTATTTCAGCATATGCGAGTCATGTGACTTAACAGAGACTGTTGCATCAGCCAGAAATCCTATATGCAGCTGCAGATAAGGAAAGTATCTGGCTCTACAGTGTACCTTAACCCCTTAACCAACCATGACGTTTTAATACATCATGGCAGTGTTAAAGGAGTATGGAGGCAGCTCACTGAGCCGGTTGTTAGATACAGCTGACACCTGCCGTAAACAGCAGAGATCAAAGCCGACTGTGATCTCTGCTGTTTTAATGCCGCCTGTTTTGTACAAGTGAATTTGAAAGTGTAACATTTCTCACTCCGATCGCCATCTCCGAGGCAAGATCACGAGGTGCCGATTGTTTAACATGGTGGCTGGAAGCCTAGTGAAGACTTTCATCACCGCTATGTCTGCATTTCTAACATTTCCTTCCCCAGACAGGAAGTGATAGAACCACCATCTTTGTTCATCCTATTGCATTGTTTAGGGTACTGCCGATCGAACACCCTAGTGGTCAAGTAGCCTACGGGAACTCTATATCACTGTGAGAAAAAAAAGGTTTTAAAGTATAATAAAATCTAAAAAGTTTAAATCCCACCCCATTTGCCATTTTTCAAATAAAAAAAAAAAGTTACAGATAATTGGTATTGCCATATCTTTAAAAGTCCCATCTATTACAGTATAACATCATTTATCCTGTATGCTGTACACCATAGAAGAAAAACAATTCCAAACACCAAAGTTGCATTTTTTGGATCATTTCATGTTCCCTAAAAATTAAAATTAAAGTAATCAAAAAAGTTGCATCTATCCCAAAATGATACCAATAGAAAGTAGACATCAGCCCGCAAAAAATGTACCCTCACTCCAGCCCATAGGTGGAAGTACAAACTAGTTAGTGGTCACAGAAAATGAGCTTCGGCGCAAACTTAAAGAATCGATTTTTTGATTTTTTTATACTACTAAAACATAACTAAAACTCTATATATTTGGTATTGCCGTAATCGTATTCATCTGCAGATACAGATAACATATTATTTATACTGAAGAGTGAATGCCATAAAAAAAAAACTGCAAACATGGCACAAGTACAATCTTTTCACATTTTCTAAGTTCCACTTAGAATTTGTTTTGCCTTTTCCCAGTATATTTGATGAATGACATCATTAGAAAGTACATCGTGTCTCAAAATATAAAAGCCCTTATATGTCTATGTGGGTGGAAAAATAAAAAAAAGTTATGGCTTTTGGAAGGTGCAGAGGAAAAGAGCCATATTATTTTGACTGTGGTGGGTTAGGGGGTTAAAGCAATTTCTGATTACCGTATATACTCGAGTATAAGCCGAGTTTTTCAGCGCAAAAAATGAGCTGAAAAATCCCTCCTCGGCTTATTTGTCCGCGGATTGGCGCCGTACTCCGCGCCGGATTTGCGCTGCAGTACGGCGCCAATCCGTCAGAGTAATTATGGTAATCCACTGCTCTCATAGAGAACAGTTGATTCCGTTGCTCCTCCCCGCGCAGCGAATTCGCCGCGGGGGGAGAAAGTGACATGCACATTATTTACGGCGTGTATGCGCCGTAGATAATGACAGTCTATGGGGCCGGGAGCGGCTCCCCCGCCGCGCTCCGGCCCCGCTCCCGTCCCGCCCCTTATTCACGCCGGATTTGCGAGCGCAATCCGGCTCACAAATCCGCCGTGAATAAGCCGTGTGAACACGGCTTTATACTCGGGTCGTCTTATATTCGAGTATATACGGTAACTAAATTGCCAGTAAGGCCGTGTTCACACGGCTTATTCACGGCGGATTTGTGCGCCGTATTGAGCGCACAAATCCGCCGTGAATACGGGGCGGGACGGGGGTGGGGCCGGAGCGCGGCGGGGGCGCCGCTCCCGGCCCCATAGACCATGCATTGTTTACGGCGCGTCCGCGCCGGAAATAATGTGCATGTCACTTTCTCCCCCCGCGGCGGATTTGCCGAGCGGGGAGGAGTGACAGAATCCACTGTTCTCTATGAGAGCAGTGGATTACCGTAATGACTCCGACGGATTGGCGCCGTATTGAAGCGCAAATCCGGCGCGGAATACGGCGCCAATCCGTCGGCAAATAAGCCGTGTGAACGGGGCCTAATAAACATACCTGGCTCATGTAGATTATGGCATGTATATGATGGCCTATGTCAACTACATTTTCAACTTTTATTGTCAATCAGGGGGTCCAAAGAAACCAGAAACACCACCACAGAGGCCGAGGAAAAGAGAAGAGAACTGCGGGAAAGTGTGTCACAAGACTCTTGGCTTTCCAAACCCTAAGTGTGGGAGACTAGTGGCCAATATTTTGTAATATGTGAGGTATCCTGAAGTCCTAAAGTAAAGAGGCCTGTCAAAGTAAAGGGCAACAAATATTAATGGGAATCTGTCAGGAGTTTTATTATACCCCAACTGCTAACACTGCTAGAAGTGGGACGAAGATATAACTTTATACATAGCTTTCTTGCCTATCATACTTCTAGCATTAACTAAAAATGATGCTTTAATTGCTCATGTTCCATATGCTAATAAGATGTCGTGTCCGCCAGCAAAGGAAGTGTCCTGGCTTCTTAGCTGTCCTGTTCAACCAATCCCTTGAGTGACAGGTCTAGCGGATAGCATATTATAACACAGGAGACTACTAGAGCTGCCATTTAAGAGCCGAGGTTTACACATAAATACAATGCAAAAAATTTAGATCATGGTGGGCAAAGTTCATGCATACCACAATTATCTACATCAACAGCAACTTGTGCTCACAATAATGCTAAAACAAAGGACAACACATGTCTATATCCACAGTTGCAGGTTTTTAGAAAATGCCAAATTTTAAGCCTAAGAAATAATTGCTAATCTTTAAGGATTGTCTCGCTAAAAAAATAGCTTTCAACATGTTGGGATCACTAAATGAAGACATTTTCCAAATATATTGCGTTGTTCATTTTTCTTGTTAAGGAGATACAAGTGATTTTATCACCTTCTGTGCTCTCTCTGGTTCCCCAAATGACCGACCTGTGTACTTCTCCCCCCCTGCTGTTTGTTCAATCTGATAGCAGGGAGTGATGTCATCACACCATCACACCACACAGGTCATGGCAGCACAGTGAGAGCTTGTTTGTTATCTGATCTCTCAGACAAAAGCCGGTAATTACTGATGTTTACTTTAACTCAGAAGCTTCCCTGGTCCTGACAGCATGAGATTTATCTAATTAGCAGAGGTCTGAATACACGGAGGAGCTCATATGCTAATTACAGACAGCTTGACCAGGAAGTGACAGAGCAAAGTAGCATTATTTCCTTCATGCATCCTATGAAACTTTGAGATGAGACAACCCCTTTAAACCTCATAGAAAAGTTTTAGCTAATACTTATTCTTTTCATGGACTAGTTGTTACTCGTGAAGTGGTCAGGAGATTTGATGTCAAGGTTAGGTGCAGACAGGATAGGAACAGCTTAAGAAATTCTAAGTGCGAGTTATTTGATGACACAGTCTGTGCCCTGGTAAATGCTGGGTAATGGAGGCAATAACGGTTTTATTAGACGCAGAAGAGTGATTAGATAAGCAGGTGCTTTTTTCTTTAAAGAAAAAGACTCATATATGCATGCTTTCTGATTAATAGGACGAGCAATAACAGGAGCAAAAGTTTAAAGTTATTAGTACATCTCAAAAAATTCGAATATCATTGAAAATTAAAGGGGTTCTCCAGGGCTATCTTTTTGTTTGTTATAGGACTCACAAATGTGTTATATTAAACCTTGTAATTCATACTGTAATGAGTCTATACAATATATGGGTTTCTCCATTGATATCAATGACCTTTTCAGTTATATTCAAATTTTTGTAGCTGCACTAGTACTTCTTCATACAGGAACAGAAGAAGGTTTATAGATCCTCCTCCTTTCCCTGTACATTCCTTGCTGACCACTTTCTGCTCTTGTCACCGGCTGGTGACAGCTGCAACTATATGCAGCTTCTACTTAACCTGCACCAGCTGTGGCCAAAAACACAATCCAGGTTTGGTGTTAACCCCTTTATAACAGGTCTATTTTGTTTTTTGATCTTCACCTTCCATGAACCATACATTTTTTTTATTTTCCTGTCTATATAGGGTTTGTTTTTTGCAAACTGCATTGTTTTTTTTGTTTGTTTTTTTTAAATATGACTGAATGTAGTCAGTGGCATAGCTAAAGAGGTCACAGTGTTTGCACTTGTCACTGGGTCCCTGAGCCAGCAATCGGAGTCATTAGCAGTGGCCAGGCCAATTATCCCCCTACATGCCACTGACAGTAGCGGCTGTGATATGCAAGTGTGTGACACTTGCTCCCTTTGTTTAACTATCAGCACTCCGCAGGTGCTGATGGTTGCAATGGTGACCAGGGGCCAAATACTGTAACAAGCTCACAGCTTGCCATGTACAGTAGCTTATTAGACCCTGCCAGACACATGCTCTAATAGGCATTAGGTCTTATGGATTATACATAGCAATATATTATTGTATTGCTATATATTATAAAAGCAATCAAGCGATCACATTGTCTGGTCCCATAGTAGGACAAAAAAGTGAAATAAAAAGTATTTCAAATAACAATGAAATAAAAAACAAATGCAAAAGCTTTTTCTGCCCAATAAAAGAAAAATACTTTATTTAGTAAAAAAAAAAGTAAATATAAAAAAGGAAAGCGTTACACTGCATCCATGAAGCTATAAAATAAGCATGTTATTTAATCCATATGATGAATGTTGCAGAAATAAATAAGCAAAAGGACAGGCCAGAATTGGGTTTTTCAGTTCATCCAGCTTCATGAAAAAAGCCAAATAAAAAGTGATCAAAAATCCTTATGTATCCCATAGTAATACCAAAGAAAATGCCAATGTATCTCACAAAAAAAGCCCTCACACAGTTCAATCAGCAGAAAATAAGTTATATATCCAAGAATACTGTTACATAAAACAGTGAGTGTCAAATATGAAAAAATGCACGTAAAAAAAAAGGTGTGACCTGTAAAAGAGGTTGTATCATGTAAAATCAGCATGCAGTTCCTTTTCTTCAGTTGGTAAATTTGATTTAAAAGTGTTGTCCAGAGGAAGAAAATTTAAGTGAAATGGGGCCAAGGTGGGAAAAAAAAGAAAAAAAAAAAGTGTTAACATACCTGTCCCCGCTGCTGCTCCTTGGGTTTCAATCCTCTTCACTTTCGAGTTCTCGTTCCAACACACAGGAGAGGCTCGTGCTCCATTGCGAGTCTCTAATGTGTGTCAGGATGAGAACTCAGAAGTGAAGAGGTGTGGATTTCGGCAAGCGTGGAAGCGGCAACAGCAGAGTACAAGTAGTTTCTTTCTTTTTCCCCACAGCCTGGCCCCATTTCAAATGAATTTTCTTCAACTGGACAACTCCTTTAGGTAGAAATATTTTTTTTCAGCTGCATGCTACATCCCAGACACCCATCAACCCAAGCAGGGAACGTGTTGTTAAAAAGTAGTGGTCCACAGCCGTAAAGAGCCCTTGTCCAGGAGGATGGGGGCCCAAGCTTCAGTTTTGCACCAGGGCCCACGAACCTTTAGCTACGCCCCTGAATGTACCATATAATATAATATATTGGGGAAGAAAAAATATCTTTGAGGTAGTGAGATTGTAAAGAAAATGCAACTACAGAAGTTTTGGAGAAAGAGGTTGCTTTTACAGAGTTCACCGCTTGGTATATATGACATGTTGACTTAGTTCTGTGGGTCAGTATGACTCTGGAGATAGCCAATTAGTATAGGTTTTACTGGTTTTAGAAAAACTCAAATCTGAAAAAAACCACTACTAATTGGTGCTAACACCCATCGGTAACAGTGAAGAATGGAACTGACTCCACCCCTGCTGCTTAACCTCTTAGAATGAATGAATGAGAAACGCTCTAGTCGCGACCTCAGGAGCTAGATTGCTGAGTCACGCTCGCTTAACATGGCAACTGGAAGCAGGAAGTAGTAAAACCACCATCTTTGTACACCCAATTACATTGTATTACAATGCAATAGGCTGTATAAACGATACCGCCCCTAGGGGTGAAGCGCCAAAGGGGGACCCAAAGTTACAGTAATAAAATATATATACTAAAAATTCAAATTACCCCCTTTTGCCATTTTACAAATAAAAAATATAAAATAATAAAGTGACACATAATGGGTATCGCCACGTCCGTAAAAGTCTTATCTATTAAAATAAAACATCACTTATCCCACACACTGAACACCATAGAAGAACAAAAATTCCAAACCAAAAAACTGAGTTTTTTGGGTCATTTCACGTCCCCTAAAAATGGGAATAAAAGTGATCAGAAAAGTCGCATGGATTCGAAATGAATATCAATAAAAAGTACACTTCAGCCTGCAAAAAATGCCCCCTTGTTCAAGTTCGTAGGTGTTAGTGCAAAAAAGTTATTGGTCGCAGAAAATGGCGTTGTGGCAGAAATGTGAAAAATAGCAAATATTTGGATTTTTTTTATGGTACCAAAACATAACGAAAACCCTACATGTTTGGTATTGCTAGATTTGTTTCAAGAATACAGATAACACACATCATTTATACTGAAGAATGAAAGCCGAATAATTTTTTTTGCGGTTTCCCAGTATATTCTATAGTGCAGTGAATGATACCATTAGGAAGAACATCTTGTCCCGCAAAATAAAGCCCCTCATATGTCTATGTAGATGGAAAAATAAAAAAGTTCTGGCTCTGGGAAGGCGGAGAGGAAAAAACGAACGTGAAAAAAAATTAGCCGCTGGTGTGTCGGTGCCAGGTTTCATACATGTCGCCCTGAATGGTCATCTAATGTGATCAACTGATCAGGAGGAGTCTTGCTTGGAAACAATGTCTGTACTTCACTAGATATCCAGTGCCAAACTGCACCATTGTTACAAAATCTATTTCTCTAAATCTGTTATTTTTATTTTGCTCTTTTATTTCTCTGTACAGATTAGTAGATATAGCTTGGAACACTAAACCAGCTGACATTTCATCGCCTCCGATATCCTTGTCTTTTACCTTATGTGACTTTTATAAAAGAACCAACAAAGCTAGAAACAAAATGCCAACATCTCTCATCAGACTGCTGAACACGTTACGCTGATCCAGGGAGCCCATATGGACACAGAATTAATCTTCTGGACCAAAAACAGGGAAAAATTCCACAGCTTCACAAGTTGACATTGAAAACGTTAACAATCCTTCCAAAATCTGCAAAGATTTTCAATTCTAACGTACATTTTCACCTCCGGAAGTGACAACCCAATGTCAATATATTTATGTGCAAAATGAAACACATTAAAGAACATTCAGGTGAAAACCAAATAATCCTACAACCCCTTTGTATTTTCTAATGACTGAAGCCCATAAACTATTTTATTAGGCAAGGGCTACATGGCAACCTGAACACGAAACACAGTAAATCATTGTCACAATGTGACTTGTTATTCCCCATAGGTAGGAAAGTCGAAAGTGACCTTGCAAGTTTTGCTAAAAATCCAACCTTGATGTAATTTTTGTGATAGTCGCAAGTGATCTTCCTATAGGGAACAATTGAACTCTCATCACAACTGCAATTTTAGAGAGATTTGCGTGAAACTTGATGCCACAAAGCCTTAGCCTTGAAGTGTAGGAAAGTGCAATAATAAGATTCTAATTATTTCTTGATCCAGCAAATAGATTAAAAAACATTAAATGTAGCTGGGCTGTAATCAACTTAGGGCTTGTCCTGGATGTGAGCGAGCCTTTATATTAAACCAATTCACATTAACCCTATGGTGGGCAGGGCATTACATTCACACAACACAGTTTCTAAACATAACTTACAAGTAGTGTTGAGCGATTGCGTTGGCTATCGAGTTCGAGCGATAGTCGATAGTCGGCCGCTATCGATAAGGTTTTTCGATAGTGAGCATCGATTATGAGCGATTACCATTAAAGTCTATGGGAGAGCAACAACACCTTCATTATTACACCCAAACAAGGCTGGAGAAGCTGAAATTAACATCCACAACAGTCAAATGGATACGTGCTACATCTTAGGCAACACACTTAGGTTATAAAAGTCACAGAACCTTTCAATTCACCTGTGGTGAATATAGAATTGCTGTTTTAAGATTTACGTAGATGCTGCGTCAATGAACAATGCTGCGTGCGCAAAAGTCAAAAAACACGTAACTGTTATGTTTTGGTATAATAAACGATATTTTTGCACCTTTCAATTCACCTGTGGTGAATATAGAATTGCTGTTTTAAGATTTACGTAGATGCTGCGTCAATGAACACAATGCTGGGTGTGCAAAAGTCAAAAACCACGTAACTGTAATGTTTTGATATAATAAACGGTATTCTTTGCACCTTTCAATTCACCTGTGGTGAATATAGAATTGCTGTTTTAAGATGTACGTAGATGCTGCGTCAATGAACAATGCTGGTGCGCAAAAGTCAAAAAACACTAACTGTTATGTTTGGTATAATAAACGGTATTTTTTGCACCTTTCAATTCACCTGTGGTGAATATAGAATTGCTGTTTTAAGATTTACGTGGATGCTGCGTCAATGAACAATGCTGGTGCGCAAAAGTCAAAAACACGTAACTGTTATGTTTTCGTACGATACACTGTAATTTTTGGCAACAAACAACCTGTGCTGACTATACAAGATTGCTGTATTGTAATTTAACTGCAAGGTGGATATATCAACAGTCACAGGTGTAATGGGTAAAATTGAAAATGAACACCTATCTGAAATGTATACTGATAATAAAAGTGTTTTGCAGCTAACAAAGAGACCTGCAGTTACTAGAAATGATGTGTATCCAATATAAGTTCAGGCTGCCCAATATCCAGGAAATATTTCAATAGCAAACTGTTAATAATAAAGATATTCCACTACAATGTCTACACTAAGTCTTGGTGAACTTTATCCAGTGTTCTTTATAGATAGAGCTTGTCTGTGTTCGCCCGCGCCCCCCCTCCCCCCCCCCCCGCTCCCACCGCCGTGAATTTACAGCGGTAGATGCTGCTTTAAAATTCTCTAGCTAACTACATAAAATCTTCAAATCTCTAATCTAACTAAATTGGAAGGATCACAGCTAATAGTAGAGGTTTCTCTGTGCAGAAATAGACTAATTTCGCTGAGCTGTTTGGCCACAGGCAGAGCGCAGGTCCTATCCCTAATGAGACGCTGAGAGACACTGAGGCTGAAACAGGAAACGCTGTTCTATGTAAAACGAGGTCATGTGATTTTTCCAGCCAATCGCAACCATACACATCCCAGTCATGACGTCGCACACACATCTCACCCTGCTCTTTTCTGTAATCTCATTTGCTGGCCGCCAAAATTACAGGAAGCGCCGAAAAAGGCGCGATCTTAATAGATGATGCACAGATTTTAACCTTAATTATCGCATGATCTGGAAATTTCGATCACCATAAAAACCTTGCCGATTTCAACTTTGTCGATAAAAATCGCTCAACACTACTTACAAGCACTATAAAACTTCACTAGCAACATTCTAGCAACAATTTTGAAAACAGAGCTAGAGAAACCTATCACTATATTTATACTTAATTGATTCTAAATGCATATTCTGCCTTTAAAGGGGTTTTCTCACCACGCTGTTTCAATTAGATTTAGCAGTTTTGCACTTATTTTGTGTCCTCAGGCTGTGGGTGGTTCTAGCATATTCAACTTCTAGTGAGTCATTACTCTGACAGTTCAAGAGATTGTTATCTCTAACAAGCTTACAGATAAAGCCATGATTTTCAGTCCTCACGGCACATGTACCTTTTGTTTAGTGAAGCTAATCTTGTTAGATATGATTAGTTTGCTTTGATCACAGTCAGTCAGTGGGGTGATGTCTCTCCCTGCTCTCTGCTCTCAGCTAATCAGATAACAGACGTCCCTGCTCTCAGCTAAACAGATAACAGACAACTGGTTGGTATGCAGGTAACCATAGAAACCTGTGTGCACTTCGGAGCACTAAAAAATGCTCTTATCTCATGACTATGATAAAATCTATTGACCAATGTATTTACAAAAAGCGTTAATTTAGCTGTCCCTTCATGCTGAAAGCTAATCTCTGTAGTGAGAAAACCCTTTAATTATTCTATCTAACTCTGAAATTAACTTAGGGTTCGTCTACATGGCAAGCATTTCCAGTCGGAAATCCATGCGGATTTTAAAAAGCATCAGAAACTGACTGTAAACCATCCCAACAGACCTCAATTGCAAATTCAAGTTGTAGTCCACACGACTGACTTTCTGAGGTCAGATTTGAAACCTGTTGATTTTTCCCAAAAAATAGAACATGCTCAATCTTTCTCCATATTTCACCCAGAAAATAAAAGAAAATTTACTATTAAAGTGTAACGGATGAGCAGATAGTGGATCCACTGGACCGCCGCAAGCGCTGGTACAGTCCACGCCAGGGAGCGGAGTCTAAGTGGGTCCCGGTGTTCACCAGAGCCTGCCGCAAATCGGGATGGACTTGCTGCGGCGATATTCCAACAGGTCGCTACCCCTGACGTGACTTGCTTGCGGAGGCAGCCGAGGTGCAGTGAGGTACCAAGACGTCGGGCAAACTCGTAGTCAGGGCCAGGCAGATAGGTCAGGACAGGCGGCGAAGGTTCGAGGTATGTAAACGGAAGACAAAGGTTCGGTACACGGAGATCAGAAACAAGGCAAAGGAACACTTTCTCAAGAGGCATATAGCACTAAAGATCCAGCGGGGAATGGACAGAAGTGACTGGGATATATAGGGACAGCGCCCGGTAATTAGCCAATTGCCGGTGCGCTGGCCCTTTAAATTCCAAAGAGCCGGCACGCGCACCCTAAGGAACGGGGACGTGCCCGCCGGCCAGCAGGAGGATGCGGACAGACAGTAGCGCGGCTGGGTGAGTTGGGGTGTGTTGGGGAGCGAGTGCGCCCGCAGCCCGATACACGGACCGCGGCGCCACTTGCCCCCGGTGTCAGGGCACACACCGGGTTGCGAATGTGGGCTGCGGCGCCATTTGTAACAGTACTCCCCCCCCTTTGGCCTCCACTTCTTTCTGTCCCGTAGGAACTTCTGCACCAACTCATGGTCCAAGATGTTGTCTTCCGGCTCCCAAGACCTCTCTTTAGGCCCGAATCTCTTCCAGTCGATAAGGAAATGCCGTTTTCCTCTGATCGTCTTCACGTCCAGGATTTCCTTCACAGCGCAGATGTTGGTGCACTCAGCTATGGAGGAAGGAGGGGCAATCTTCCGGAAAAAGCGGTTCAGGACCACAGGTTTTATCAAGGAATCATGAAAGGAATTCGGAATACGCATGGTGGGCGGGAGCCGGAGTTTGTAGGCAACCGGGTTGATGCACTTGAATACCTCAAACGGTCCTACATAGTGGGGACCTAGTTTATAACTGGGGACCTTGAGCCAGATATATCTGTCCGAAAGCCACACTTTGTCACCAGAGGAAAAAAATGGGGGAGGCCTTCTATTCTTAACCGCTTGGGCCTTCATACGTATGGTCGCTTGATGCAGGGACTGGAGTGTCTGGTCCCAAATGATCAGCATATCCCTGACCAAAGCGTCAGCTCCTAGAACCTCGGATGGAGAAGACAATGGGAGCGGAGGGCGGGGATGCTGGCCATACACAATGAAGAAGGGAGAAGCATCAGAGGACTCCTAATCCAGGGAGTTATAGAAAAACTCCGCCCAAGGAAGTAAACTGGCCCAGTTATCCTGTCGAGCCGAGACAAAGTGGCGCAAATAGCCCCCCAGGACCTGATTGACTCTTTCCACTTGTCCATTCGTTTGCGGATGGTAGGCAGAGGAGAAATCCAGGTTCACCTACAACTGAGAGCAGAGGGCCCGCCAGAACCTAGAAACGAACTGGACCTCCTGATCCAAGACAATATGCTGGCGGAGTCCGTGCAGACGGAAGATTTGTAGAAAAAACAGGCTGGCCAAACGGGGAGCAGATGGTAAACCTGGCAAAGGGACAAAATACGCCATCTTTGAAAAACGGTCCGTGAACACCCAGATGACAGAGTTGCCCGAGGAGGGAGGAAGGTCAGTGATGAAGTCCATCGCCACATGAGACCAAGGAGACCTGGGGATAGGCAGAGGTTGTAGCAAACCTGTGGCGAGGAGTCTTGTCACGGGCACAAGTAACGCTGAACTTCACGAATTCCCTGACGTCCTTCGCAGGGTCCGGCTACCAGTAAAAATGAGAGATCAGGAGGAACAACTTGCGAGCAGCACCTGGGTGACCGGTCACTAGAGAGCAATGTCCCCATTTCAAAATTTTCCTGCGGAGCACAGGACGCATGTATGTCTTCCCCGGAGGAACATCCCAAAGATCCACCGGAGCTACAGAGATCAGGCATTGAGAAGAAATTATATGTTGTGGAATGACCTTCTCTCCCATCCCATCGGAGGCACGGGAGAGAGCGTCGGGCTTGACGTTCTTCTCTGCAGGTTGAAAGTGTATCTGGAAGTCGAAGCGTGAAAAGAAGAGGGACCACCTGGCTTGGTGTGGATTGAGTCGTTGGGCTGATTGGAGGTACTGGAGATTTTTATGGTCAGAGTAAATGGTGATAGGATGCCGTGCTCCTTCCAGGAGATAATGCCATTCCTCCAAGGCCAGCTTGATGGCCAGCAACTCCCAGTCCCCGATGGTGTCATTTTTCTCCGCCGGGGAGAAAGTCTTGGAGAAGAAGCCACAGGTGACCATCCTGCCTTTAGGTCCCTTTTGCATGAGAACTGCGCCAGCCCCGACCGAGGAGGAACCGACTTCCAGAAAGAATGGCTTCTCGGTGTCAGGTCGGGTCAGAATGGGTGCGGAGGCGAAAGCTGCTTTTAGTTTAATGAACGCCTGTTTGGCCTCCTTCAGCCACTGCCTAGGGTTGGTGTTCTTCTTAGTACTTCTTAGTGCTACAATAGGCGCCACCAGCGTAGAGTAGTGCGGGTTGAATTGCCGATAATAATTAGAGAAGCCCAAAAAGCGCTGTATGGCCTGTAGGCCCACTGGCCTAGGCCACTGCAGAATGGCAGACAGCTTGGCAGGATCAATCTGCAACCCTCCGTCCGAGATGATGTAACCAAGGAACGGAAGGCTGGTCTGGTGGAAAAGACGCTTCTCTAATTTGGCATAGTGGTGGTTAGCACGTAGTAAATTTCAAAGAGCCGTCGCGTGCGCGCCCAAAGGAACGGGGACGCGCACACTGGCCAGCAGGAGGATGCGGACGGACAGGAGCACGGCTGGGTGATTATAGGTGTGTTGGGGAGCGAGTGCGCCCACAGCCCGATACACGGACTGTGGCGTCACTCGCCCCAGGTGTCGGGGCACACTCCGGGTTGCTAATTCGCCCGAAGAGCGTCTTATCCAAGTCCAAAAACTCAATACTGCTCTATGATGCAAAACCTAATCTAAAATCTGGGCCAAAAACAAAAACTCAGTTAGAAATCCTCAGGTTCTTGTGTAAACTACTGCTAGTCAGACGATGTAGTTTTAGGCTATGTTCACGTGGCGTAATTGCGGGGCGTACGCCGGGTGTTTGGGAGACGCAGAGTGGCCGGCAGCCGACCGACCCCATAGACATGTCACTTATCTCCCCGGGCGTACAATACGATCGTATTGTACGCCTGCGGAGAGGAGGCGTAATCCATAGTTCTCTATGAGAACTATGGATTACCGTAATTTCGGCGCGCATCTCGCTCGTATTAGTGCGCAAATACTACGCGAAATGCGCGCCGAAATTAGCCCGTGTGAACATAGCTTTAGGATTCGGAATCTGACGAGAATTCGGATACAATATTTTTAACATTAAATAGTTTTTGCTGGGACACTGTAACTTGAAACTAGGCTCGACACCCTACACCCCCACACATTCGTCCTTGGAAGTAAGCGCTGATGAGCATGTGCTTCCAAAACACATGGCGTGCTGGGTGCGCGGACAGTATGTGCCCCAATACACCGTGTGAACATACCCTGAGACAGAATAAGCTGCTGTTCTCAACATCACGTGGGGGTGCCCTTATTTCCTGGTATACTGTGCGTACTTTACAGAACTCAAAAAAAAGCTCCTGTCCTCAACCTACAAGGAGATTTCTACCTTCCATAAGCTCTTTCTGACTTTTACGTAAGGTCTTGCTTATATACCGTATATTAGCTACCTGTTTATTTCTCTCTATGTTAGTTTTGTAACATCTGGGGTTGACATTTTGAAGTTTTGGAACCAATTACTAGTTTTAGATAAAGTTAAAGTCTCAAGCTATAGTAGTCGTCCTGAAACCAAATGATATTGTAATTTGAGGGATCAGTGTAAATCCAAAATGTGGAGTACAAAATGAAAGTACAATGCATACAAAACCTAATACGGTGATATGTAGGAAAGAAGAGGTTAGAACAAAAAATCAAAGACAGAGTCAATTAGCATTAGAAAAAATCTATTATGCTGGTCCCCAGCTAAGGTCCCTGTCTACTGCTGCAACTTTGTTACAAATCATAGCTCTGCCCAAATAAAGCCGAAATCAAAGGCAACCAGCAGAAAGCAATGTTAGGCAAATAATCAACCAGTAAACAACACCTAGAAATAGTGATTTAAAATAATTTCTAATCTCTATTTTTAACATGTTATATGAGGAATGGCAAAAGTGCTACATTTCCATCTCAGTTACACAGGACATGTTCAATACAGCCTTCATACCAATGATTATTATCTCCAACACCAATATTACAAATACCCCAAAGTTGAGTACAGAAAAAACAAAACTTTACTATAAATATTAATAAAAACTACAATACAGAGCAATACCATACTCCCCTGTATCCATACCTGCATGCAATATATAGGCCAATAAAGTATGTGATGACTAACAAACACCCCCCTAGGGCACTGAATTGCATAAGGTAAAAGCACATACAACATAAAAGCACATACATCATTATACAACAAGAGAATGTCAATCAAAAGAGAAGAGGATACAGACCAAATGAGTGAGAAGGAGAAGAGGTGTCTTGGTCTGAATCCTTTTCTGTTTGATTGCCATTCTCTTGTGGATGTCGTATGTGCTTTAATTCCTTAACGACCGCGCACCGTCTTTAGGCGTCGGCTGGTGCGGGTCGTTCGTCTGCAGCGACGTCTTTTGGCGTCGCTGCAGACTACTACACAGCCCTGATCCCAGAGCATATCCTGCGAGCATCGGGGAGCAGAGGAAACCTCCACATCCCGGTGCTTTAACCCTTTGATTGCGGCGGTGCTTTACCGCAGCGCAATCAAAGGGTTTCCCTACTCTTTTGGGTGATTGGAACGCCCGATGACCCGACAGAGCCCAGGGAACGGCCGCACAGTCAGCCCTGGGGACCTAGAGTAGCCCCACAGCTGTCTGTTTATGAAGCCAGTGACCAGGACAGACTGTGTGCTGTCCTGATCACTGCCTGTGTCAGACTGACATAGATTATAATGTATTAGCATATATGAATATGCTAATACATTACTAAGTGTTAAAAAATGTAAAACAGATCTCCCTTCATGGAAATGAAAAAAAAGTAAAAAACATAAAAAGTGTAACAAAAAAGAATAAAAAAATAAATAATAAAATAAAAATAAATATTTAATAAAAAATAATTGTGCATACATTACACAAACAAAAAAACTACACATATTAGTTATCCACACAACCGTAATAACCTGTAGAATTAATCTAACGAGTTATTAAGTGTGAAATGTGAATGGTTTAAAAAAAATGCAAAAAAACAAAAGAAATTTAAAACAAATTCTGCAATTATTTATAAGTGAACTTAAACTATTCCCCCATAAAGTACAACTTGTCTCGAATAAAACGGGGCCTCACACAACTGCGTCATTGAAAAAATAAAAAAGTTACAACTGTTGAAACGCAAGGAGGCAAAAACTAAAAAAATGTTCTGGTCATTAACTACTTTTCAGGCCTGGGGCTTAAGGGGTTAATCTTATACTACTCACTACTCTGGGGGGTATTTATTAGTCATGACATACTTTATATTGTATGCAAATATGGATATTCATCAGGATATTCATATTGATGTTCTGTACTGTAACAATGCTTTTTTATGAGTTTTTTTAAATTTAAAAGTAAATTTTTTGTTTTTTCCCAATAATCCCCAACTTTTGGGGGCTTTTGTTCTAAATTTTTGTTTTGTTGGTTTACATACCTGCAAATAAAAGTTTCAAGTTTTTCGGGCCCAAAAACTCGAGGTCCACCAAATAAGCAATTCTCACTTTCAAAAGGGTTTTTAAAGTGACAAACCCTAGGCCCCAGCCCGATAAAACCAAAATTCAGTAAAATGTCCCAAATCTTAAAAAAATCCCTCTTTTTTTTTAAGACTGCTTTAAAACCACAAAAAAAAAACTCCAAAGATGATAGAAAACCCTTTCGGTTCAACCGGGGTTGAAACCAAAGGGTTTTTTTTGATTCTTTAAAAACTTAAAAAGTCCCTTAACTTTGGAGTGTTTTTTTTGGGTCTGGGATACCCCTTTTATTTTTTACAAAAAAAGAGGGGACTTTTTAATGGGCCTGGGCTATTGGCTTAAGACAGATATATCTATGGGGGCTTATAATTTTATTAGCCCTACTTCTTATAGGTATTTTGTACACAGCTTCTCCAGTAAAGGGGAGAATTCCAACCCCCATTTATAAAGCTTTTTTGGGGCCCCATGTAGAAAAGTGCAGACTTTTCTTTGTTTTCTCCCCCAGCAAACCCAAACTGCCTCAAATTAAACCTTTCCTTTTATTACTACAAGCTTTTTTTTATTATCTAAACTGTTTTTGGGAAATGAGTAAACAATTATGTGTTTTGGGTAACCACAAAGGCTTCAAACCCCTTAATTTTATTACTTCTTGAAAGACCTTTTTGAACAATTTTTTTAAAAAACGAAAGAACTTTTTTTGGGAATAAGGGCAGTTTAATTGGAGCGCAGTTAAAACTGCACAAAAACTACGTTGCTGTGTGAAAGCACCCTTAACGCAGTATCACGATCCACCAACCCTCATGGGTGCAAAAAGCCCCCCTTTTACCCTGGGGAACTGCTGTGCTGTAGGTTTCAAGGGCTTTCTGTGCCTTTTCCCCGAAAGGGGAACAGTTAAGTGCAGACTTCAACAATAACAGCTGCTGCCCATCACCCTCACTGGGGGAACTATTTATCCCCAAGTGCTGTTTGCCTTGTCATCTCTGTTGTATCCTCCCTGCTAAACTCTCATTCCTGTTTGGTGGTACCCTCTGTATTTTGTCAGGCATCCCTCATGTCCCTTTGGATTCACCTCATTATTTTACATTTTGTTTTGGACTATTTGAGGGTTTTTTTGCATATTTATGTCTCAGCAATAAAGTCCATATTGAAGTAAACATTACATGCTGATTATATTGATCACATAGTACATGTTAAAATTCCTCTAGATCCTGAAACACTGGACAGTATAGAATAAAGGCTTGGGTATATAATTGAATGCTGAGTGAGCAATAAAACTCCTAAATGCAAACTGTGTCTTACCCCTGCAGTCTGAGAACCAGCATCTGCTCCATGAAATGTAATACAGCATTATGATTATAGCTTTGAAAATGTCTATTACTGGCAAAATGTACATCCTGTACAACAGAAAATTGTCCTAAACCTGTAAAGAGAATGTATTTACATTCAATAATGTTCAGAAAACTAAAATTTCCTTTGGACACAGATTTTAAGTTTTTAGGTTGAGATTTTAAGTTTTTAGAGTTTTAAGGGTTGATTTACAGAACAGATATTTTTCCAACCAAACCAATATCTGCCAACGTATCAGCTTGTATGCTGAGGATGTGTACAGCACTTTTGGATTTCAATGGAGCTCATTTGCATCAAGGCTCCCCAATACGTAATTTTATGGGATTCTGTTTCAAAGGAGAGACTTCACTTCTTTTGTTCCTGTATTGTGGATTTCATATACATGTTCGTAAAAATTGATATACAGTGTGAACTTCAGCACAAACTCCTTAAATGTTTTTCAGCATTACAAAATAAAAGGCCACTGTATGAAAAAAAATTTTGGTCTAAACTTCTTTGTTGTCCATAAACAACCAATCAGAGCTCCCCTTTCATTTTCATATAGTGCCTGAAAAATGAAAAGAGAGCTTGATTGGTGCTAAAAAGGGAACAAAGATAGTCTACCTTGATAGTTTCCCTACCCCGTCCATGTAACTGTGGAAAACAATGGGATCCAGATCCCAAATGGTCATCATGTGTTTTCCGGTACAGATTCTGTGTCAGAATACTGTGTAAATAAGGCCTTAGGTAAAATTTCAGTGTGCACTTAGGAGCAGAAACAAAAAGTAAGGATACTATCTGCAATGTCAGTCTTACGTTTTGTCTGTAACGGCTGCGGGTAGCCGATCCACTGGAGCACCGCAAGCGGTGGTTTAAGCTGCGTCAGGAAACGGAGTCTAGGGGGTCTCTGGTTTTCACCGGAGTCTGCTGCAGGATGGATTATTCTTGCTGCGGCAAGAGACTCCCCGGTCACTACCCCTGACGCTATTTTGCGACCGAGGTGTAGCAAGGTACAGAATCATATGAAAGCCTCGTAGTCGGGGACAGGCAGGAAGGTCAGAGCAGGCAAAGCGTAGTTAAGGGACGGAGGATGGAGGTCAGGAACACGGTAGAGGCAGACACACAAGAAATGCTTTCTCTAAGGGCCCGTTCACACGGCTTATTTGCCGACGGATTGGTGCCGTATTCCGCGTCGGATTTGCGCTTCAATACGGCGCCAATCCGTCGGAGTCATTACGGTAATCCACTGCTCTCATAGAGAACAGTGGATTCCGTCGCTCCTCCCCGCTCGAGAATCCGCCGCGGGGGGAGAAAGTGACATGCACATAATTTACTGCGCGGACGCGCAGTAAACAATGCATTGTCTATGGGGCCGGGAGCGGCGGCCCCGCCGCGCTCCGGCCCCGCCCCCCTCCCGCCCCGTAATCACGGCGGAGTTGTGCGCGCAATACCGCGCACAAATCCGCCCGGAATAAGAAGTGTGAACACGGCCTAAGGCAGCAAGGGGATATAGATCCGGCAAGGCACAAGGGTCAGTGCCCAGTGATAACACATCACCAAATCGCTGGCCCTTTTCATTTTAGAGAGCCGGCGTGTGCGCCTTGGGAAGCGGGTACGTGCACGGCGACCAATAGGAGAGCAGCAGGGAGTGAGGAGAGGTGAGTATGAGAGCCGGGACTGACAGTTACCAGTGTGCCAGCAGCCCGACACTCAGGTTGTGGTGCCACATGTGTCCAGGGCAGCAGGAGACAGAACCTTAGGGGGACATGTATGAAAACCGTCTAGATCTAAGACTTTCTTTGTTGCCCATCGCAACCAATCAGAGCTCCCCTATCATTTTTTCAGAGCACTATATGAAATGAAAGGGGAACTCTGATTGGTTGTTATGGGCAACAAACAAAGAAATAGACCCAGAAAGTTTTCATACGTGAGGCACTTAATGCGGGGAGCAGGGACACCCGTAACAAATTTTCATGCACTATAATTCCTAGTTTTTGGTATGCTTTTATCCACCCCATGTACTCTTTCCTTCTGGTCTAGAGAAGGTTTGTAAAACCCGAATCCTGAACATCACTTCTAGTAACTGGGAAATCCTATCTGGTACATTAAACGAACTAGAGTAAGATGAGTTGTACGGATCCTACACTTGTTTGCAATTTTGTCTGCAGAGCAACAGGGCTCACAAGCCTTTATTGAAGTCTAAATTCTACCACTAGAAATACAATCTGTTACTTTTTTAGAAAACAGATTTTAAGCATTCATCAGTCTATCTACTTCCAAATTCCCAGTTTTGTCGACTTTATCAAAATGTCTGCACAGAACTTTGTTATTATACCTGTTATATACTGCTGTTACCTAAAAGGCACCGACCACTTCTCCATAAAGAACAGTAAGGCCCAATCATACCTTAGTGTTGATTCATTTGCATAAACTGCTACTAATTTACATGCAAGCGCCAAACAGGTAAATGGGGTATGCATGCAAATTAGCAACAATACAGCAGCTTATAGTCTGTTGCACAAGAGCAACTAAGAGAATTTTAAATGCCAGAAAACCTTGGATATTTGTTTCTACATGGAAGCAATCAGTATCCAAATACAATAGGATACCATGATGCTTCACGGACGGACCCCTCATTTGTTGGAAGCATTTAGTGCACATAGCACCAGCTGTCTCTTTTTAGCTAAGAAACTGCAAATTAATTTTCTTTATCTTTGGTACATACCCCCCCTCCCCTCCTCAGCATTCAGTCAGGGGTGCACTGTTAATGAGGTAAGACGAGCACTTAGCCTCTGCAGGTACCCACCCTCGATGGTAGACATCCTTCTCCTGCACTGATCTCTAATGACTGAGAGCAGCACAGGAAGATACATTAATATGCAACACACGCCGATGGGAGGCTCTCACGTAACTTTCTGGCTGCTGAGAGTGGAAGAGTGAGCAATGCAGGAAAATGTAGAAAATAGATGTCTGCTGTGCATCACTTTGAAGATGGCACAATAGGCACAATGATGAATGGGGCTCTGTGGGGGGTGATTATTTCCACTTACTTAAAAGCAAAATGAAAATTACATTGTTAAGCACTACCATAATTGCTACAAAATATAGGAAAAAGTTTTTATTTTTTGTGTAATTAGTGCTTGAAGTTACAGGTTGAAGCCTATATTGGCATTGTTTTTATGGTAACACATCCTATATTAATCAAATAGGGCACTGATCTTATCCACTTCTTAAACGGGTTTTCCAGTATTAAAAAAAAAAAATAAGGTACTGCTGTCCCCCAAAAGAACTAATGCTCATCATCCTCCCCACCTTCATTCCAGCACTGGCTCTGCAGCGTCTTTCCCTGGTCTTCTGTTTACTTCCTGGGTCCAGCCAAACGGGGTGCCACCGCTGTAGTCACTGATTGGCTGCAGCAGTTATGTGCCACTGCCTTACATCACCGTTCGGAAGGGAACCACTCAGAATGGTGATGTAGGTTAAAGGCACACGGCCGTTGCGGCAGTGACGTCCTGTTCAGCCCGAGCCAGGAAGTACACAGAAGGGAGAGATGCCTGCAGAGTCAGTGCTGGAAAGGAGGTGAGGAGGAAGGTGAGCATGAAGTTTTGTAATTATAATTTTTATATACTAGACAGCCCCTTTAAAGGGGTTTTGCCACCATGTAATGTTGACGTGGGAACCTCCAAAATGGGTATTTAATCACTTTTCTAAATATATGTGATTAAAAAAAGTGAAAACTCTGAGAGCTACAGCATTTCTCAATCCCCCTTAGTTACCTCAAAGCTTTCCCTAGTCACGACCCAGGAGCTGACAGGCCGCGCTTGCGTGAAACACTTCTTATCTGATGACAGGCAAAATGAATGAGCTTTTAAGGCACCGGGTAGACAGTGCAGTCTGAGGCTGTGTCTTGCTGTATTGAGAATCCACTGTTGTACTGTTTATTATTTCACTTAAGTTTTGAGACGCTCCCTTGGATTCCTCACTCCTCACTCACCCCCTCCCTCTCTCCCCTGCAGCTTCATGACTCAGCATGATTTGTATATATCCTGCTCCCGTGCTGACAGGAGGTAGGTAACTGGCGTCGTGGAAAATCCCCTTTAACTATTTAGAATAGTGAGAGATGTTTTTATATATATGTGGACATTCATATGGATGGTGATTTGGACCCATAAACGATTCCAATAAAAAAACTAATAGGGTCTCCTGTATGAAAACGGTCTAGGTCAAAGACTTTCTTGGTTGCCCAAAGCAACCAATCAGAGCGCCCCTTTCATTTCATATAATGCTTTGAAAAATGAAAGAGGAGCTCTGATTGGTTGCTATGAGCAACAAAGAAAGTTCTACACCTAGACAGTTTTCATACATGTCCCCCTTTAAGTGAAGTCAAAGAACAGGCAGGAAGTAACAAGTACAGCAATGTGTTTCCAGCACCTGACTTGCAGAAGTTAAAAAATTGTGATTTTAGAGCATCGTCCATTCGTTCTGATGGGTTTCAATCCCAACTGTAACACAAAGCATGGTCTCTAGGACATAGGAACAGAGATTAAACAAGCTTCAGGAATGTAACTTCAAGTACTGAAAACTCAAAAATTGTTATAAAAACTTAAGAATTACATGGCTATTCAAGAAGCCTCCTACATAATTTATACAAAGCTTGTTTATATTAACAATAACTGACCCAGAAATCAAACTAAATATACCCTCACAATAATGCAATAATGCCAACTTGGTTTGGTCAATCAGCATAAAAAAAAACAAATACAACACAAATTCAGAAAAAGATGCTAAATCCTTAATAAATATTTTCAATATGTTCTGATGAGAAGCAGTACAATGGGGATTTCTATACAGTGCAGACTGATAGGACATTGAAACTCTATTGGTCCTATCAGTCCGCAGGTTGGTGCTGCTGGGTTGACTTAGGAAAAAACAGACTTCCATTCTAAATCACAAGCTTCTTTGGTAATACAAATACTAAAGAGGCCAATAAAACAATGGGACTAATGTGCGGACTAATAGGCAGGGCCGGGACAAGGCATTTTGGTACCCTTGGCAAGTACAGCCAATGGCGCCCCCCTCGCTCCCAAAAAAATTGCACCCCCCCACACTAGTTCCTCTCACCCCTGTGCCAGGCCCTCTCGCCCCTGCACCAGGCACTCTTGCCCCTGCACCAGGCCCTCTCGCCCCTGTACCAGGCCCTCTCGCCCCTGCACCAGGCCCTCTCGCCCCTACATCAGTTCCTCTCTCCCCACTGCACCAGTTACTCTCTCTCCCCCCTGCACCACTCTGTCCCCTGCACCAGTTACTCTCTCCCCCCTGCACCAGTTTGTCTCTCGTCTGCACCAATTACTCTCTCCCCCCTGCACCAGTTACTCTCTCCCCCCTGCACCAGTTACTCTCTCCTCTGCACCAATTACTCTCTCCCCCCTGCATTAGTTACTCTCTCCCCCCTGCACCAGTAACTCTCTCCGCTGCAACAATTACTCTCTCCGCCCGGCATTAGTTACTCTCTCCCTCCTGCACCACTCTGTCCCCTGCACCAGTTACTCTCTCCCACTTAGTAATTTACCAGTCATACCTGCGCCCAGGGGCGTTGCTAGGGTCCTTAAACATACGGGGCCCAGAACCTCTGTGTTACTTTGTGCTCAGTAGGGCTGGGTTCACACAGAAGTTTTCACGCCACACTGTGAACTGCAGCATGTATTGTTACATAGAAAAACCTTCTGTTCCTGTCACTAATTTTCTGCATGTTCCACATAGATCCCGTTCATCACCTCAGCAGTAACTGTACTATGAAAATCAGTGATGACAAATTTGCTTTTTCAAAAGTGCTCACCTACGTATGACAGTGCAATATCCCTAAATAACAGTCACTAAATAGTACACCTATACATGGAGCAAATCTACCGGACGAATGATTGTTACTAAAAAACACTCCTACAAAACCAAGACCCAAGACTATTACTACTTAAGGATCAAATAATACTGCCAATACTCATCCCTGTAGATTTGGACACAAATATCTTAGAATCCTCACATTTCCAGAAACTCATTACTTATAGGTATATAAGTTCCCTCAGTTAGAAAGGTATATATGTCCCCTCAATTAGGCAGGTGTATATATAGGTCAACATCAGTTAGGCCGTTATATAGATATTCCCTCTCAAGTCAGGCAGGTATATATATTGTACCCCTAGACAAGCAGATATATAAATATAGGGTCACTCAGGCAGGTATATTGATATAAGGTCACTCTCAGGCAGGTATACAGGGTCACTCAGGCAGGTATATAGGGGCACTCAGGCAGGTATATAGGGTCACTCAGGCAGGTATATAGATATAGGAGCACTCTCAGGCAGGTATATAGTGGCACTCAGGCAGGTATATCGGGGGCCCTCAGGCAGGTATATAGGGGCACTCAGGCAGGTATATAGGGGCACACAGGCAGGTATATAGGGGCACACAGGCAGGTATATAGATATAGGGGCACTCAGGCAGGTATATAGGGGCACACAGGCAGGTATATTGATATAGGGGCACTCAGGCAGGTATATAGGGGCACACAGGCAGGTATATTGATATAGGGGCACTCAGGCAGGTATATAGGGGCACTCAGGCAGGTATATAGATATAGGGGCACTCAGGCAGGTATATAGGGGCACACAGGCAGGTATATTGATATAACGGCACTCAGGTATACAGGGCATACAGGCAGGTATGTAGATATAGAGGCACTCTGGCAGGTAAAAATAACAACATTAATACTCAGCTTACCTGCTTCCCGGCCGCGCGCTCCTCTTTAGGCGGACACTGGAGGCGTGATGACTTCATAGCCAGTGTCGGGACGCTCCTCCGGCAGCTCTTTGGGCGCACAGCTGTGCGGCTGAGGAGATGGCAGCGTCGCGATGAGCTCACTTCATTTCGACACTGCCCAGCTTAGCGGCACGGGGCCGCGGCGGGTCCTCAGCGCTATGAGGACCCGGCTGGCCCCGCTGTTTCTGAAACTGTCTGCAGAGCAGGGAGTGCTCGCTCTCTGCTCCGCAGAAGTCCGCAGCTGTATGTGCGTGCAGCAGACGCACATACAGCTAAAGAGACCACTGGCGCTCCAGGCCTATGGCAGCTGCCTGGAGCCCGGTGAGGTTCGGGGCCCCTGCCTGCGCCCCTTAGTGACAGACAGAGGTAGGCACCCTAGGCGATCACCTATCTCTGCCTACCCGTCGTCCCGGCCCTGCTAATAGAACATTGAAAACTCTGTTGGTCCTATCAGTCCGCAGGTTGGTGCTGCTGGCTTGACTAAGGAAAAAACTGATTTCTATTCTAAATTGCAAGCTTCTTTGGTAATAAAAATACTAAAGAGGCCAATAAAACAATGGGGATTTCTATACAGTGCGGACTGATAGGACATTGAAACTCTATTGGTCCTATCAGTCCGCAGGTTGGTGCTGCTGGCTTAACTAAGAAAAAAAACAGATTTCCATTCTAAATCACAAGCATCTTTGGTAATACAAATACTAAATAGGCCAATATAAAAGAAGCCACTTGAAAAGATGCTCAAATGTCCCCACATTCATAATGTAAATTTTATTGCAACACAAAATGTACTACAATCAATAATAGAGTGGGACATCAATGTATCTACATCAGTCGAAACAACAGCTACATTATCAAAGCTTGTAACTGGACTGAGTGCGGTAACACATGAAAGCCTCAGCTCTTATATGTTTCTTGTTCTCTGATTCATCAATCAGAAACTAAATATCTTTCCACTTTACATGGACTGAAGCTTAGCATGTGAAATGTCAGCACTTCACTTTATAGATTTTATATTAACTTCACTAGCACACAACATCCTGCAGAGTACTATGAAAAGCTGAACAGAAGAGTGGAGCCACCATCAACCATGTGTATGCCTTGGCGTAGGATGTGCTTTATGCACAGTAATTGAGCATTTTGAGCAACATGTATGAATCCTTGCACTGACAGGCCAGTTCTAAATCGTTTTAAGGTAGTGTAGAATGCGCCAGAACGTATGAACCTGTTCTTCTGCAGGTCATGCATACAGGCGCCAATACGACAAGTCTGGCTCAGGTACTACCTTTAACCTGGTGTGGCTGTTCTAACTGTTATGCGCCTAGATTTGGCGTCAAAGATCCATAAATGTGTCTACTTCTACTAATGTGGTGCGACGCCCCTAGAATGCCCCCAAATCTTTGCCGCATTAAAAAGTGTTTTTGCCACATTACAAGGGCACTTATTGCACCAAAGTTTGGTGTGTACCTGTTCATACATTCTTTTTTGCTCAAAGTACACCAGAAAACTGCCGCAGCCCCGTTCATACATGTCGCCCTTTGTTGTAAAGAACGATTCTCAGAAATTCAATTGATACCAGACTTTAGCATTCATTTTTTATATCTAACATAAAAAGTCAATTATATAGAATAGGAGGAATGGAGACTGAGCTTTTTTGTTACAGAGTTTTGGACACCCAAGCAGTGCTTTTCCCTCTTTACTAACCTACATTTTGCACTTGTGCGTCACCTCATACAAAACTGCATAGATCAAAGGCAAAACATACCTTTGTTATAGAGGTAAAGGATGAAACACTTTAGCCCTATAAGAATTGTTCCTATCAGTTAGTTTTAATATTTCTCCCAAATTTGCACCTAAGCATAGTCTATCAATTTTAGTTCCTTAGTTCTGACTCTCGGCACCCTTGCTAATCAGCCATCTGAAAGGAACGTTAGTGCTCAAGCAAGCGGTGAACCCTCTTCATTAGTAGCACACGCTGTATCCTTCCACTTGAATGAGCTACAGTTGCAATACGTAGCAAAGCCCAAGGGCGTAACTATAAGGGGTGCAGCGGTAACAGTTGCTACCAGGCCCTGTAGTCTGAGGGGGCCCAAAAGCCCTTCTGCCACATAAGAAGTCACCAGTATTGTAAATAGCGCATGGTAACTGGGAGGTGGGGGAGCAATTAACTTTTTGCACTAGAACCCAAGAGCTCGAAGTTATGTCTTATATTAACCTCTCAAACTCTCCTCTCCCTATCTGTGACCACAACTTGCTCACCTTCTCCTCCATCACCACTCCACCTGCCCCTCCTACACCAAATCTAGTATACCCACGCAGGAACCTACAAAACCTCAACCCTCACACTCTCTCTGACTATCTTGCACCTCTCTCTACCATATCCTCATTTGCTGATCCAGACGCAGCCACCACATTCTACAACAACACAATCACCTCCACTCTTGATGCGGTCGCCCCTCTCACACACAACATAACCCGCAAAATCAACAGACAACCCTGGCACACAAACGCCACTAAGCAGCTGAGGCGAGCTTCCAGAATTGCCAAACGCCGCTGGAAGAAAACCCACTCCACCGACGACTTCACCACATATAAACAATCACTGCACACATTTAAGTCTGCACTCACCTCAGCCAAACAAGACTTCTTCACTACTCTCATATCCTCCCTGTCCCACAACCCCAGACAACTTTTCACACCGTCAACTCTCTCCTGTGTCCACCAGCACCCCCTCCCCCATCTCTCCTCTCAGCAGATGACTTTGCAACTCACTTCCAAAATAAAATAAATCTCATCAGACAAAGCTTCACCCTGCAGTCCCCTCAGCCTACCTCTATTCCTGCGGTGTCCCCACAGCCCACCTCTGCAGCTGCTCATCACTATTCCCCCCTAACTTGCTTCTCTCCGGTCATTCCTGACAAGCTTTCCTCTTTACTGTACAAATCGAACCTCACCACCTGTAGTCTTGACCCACTGCCATCCCACCTCATCCCTGACCTTAGTGTTATCATCGCAGCCCTCACTCATCTCTTCAATCTATCATTAACCTCTGGCATCTACCCTTCCTCCTTTAAACACGCCACCATCACCCCCATCCTAAAGAAACCATCTCTTGACCCCTCCTCACTGTCCAACTATCGCCCCATCTCACTGCTTCCATTCGCCTCTAAACTCCTTGAGCAACACGTCCATCTTCAACTGTGCTCCCATGTCTCCACCAACTCTCTCCTTGACCCGCTCCAATCTGATTTCCGACCCCACAACTCTACTGAAACTGCCCTAACCCAGGTCACCAACGACCGATAGAACATTCAGCGTCTCACACTCTCGCACCACCTTCTCCCCTCTCCCGCTGTCTGTTGGTGTCCCCCAGGGTCAGTCCTGGGCCCACTACTCTTTTCTATCTACACTCTTGGTCTGGGTCAGCTCATAGCATCACACGGCTTTCAATACCACCTGTATGCTGATGACATCCAACTCTACATCTCCGGCCCAGATCTTACGTCTCTTCTCTCCCAGATCCCTGACTGTCTGTTGTCCATAGCCTCCTTCTTCTCCTCCCGTCTCCTAAAACTATACATTGAGAAAACTGAATTTATCATCGTCCCACCATCCCACTCTATCCCTCCACCTGATCTCTCTATCACTGTCAATTGCTACACTCTCTCATCAGGACCACAGGTCCGCTGCCTTGGGATAACCTTTGACTCCAATCTGTCCTTCAAACCGCACATCCAAACCCTCACCTCTGCCTGTCACCTCCACTTAAAAAACATTTCCCGAATCCGCGGATTGCTTAACTCTGAAAGCACAAAAATGCGGGTCCATGCCCTCATCATCTCCCGCCTAGACTACTGCAACATTCTTCTCTGTGGCCTCCCAGCTAGCACTCTCGCTCCCCTCCAAACCAACCTTAACTCTGCTGCCCGTCTGATTCACCTCTCTCCTCGCTACACCCCTGCCTCTCCCCTCTGCCTATCCCTTCACTGGCTAACCATTGCCCAGCGAATCCAGTTCAAGCTAGAAACCTTGACCTACAAGACTCTCCATAACCTCTCCCCTCCATATATCTCTGCCTTTATCTCTAAATACCTCCCCTCACGCAACCTCCGCTCCTCACAGGACCTTCACCCTCTACTCCTCTTATCACCTCCTCACATAACCGTCTCCAAGACTTCTCTCGTGCTTCCCCCACACTCTGGAATTCACTGCCCCAACACATCAGACTCTCCCCTTCTCTCGCTAGCCTCAAACGTAGCCTGAAAACCCATCTCTTCAGGATTGCCTATAACCAACATTAACCGTGTTGCACTCCTCCGCCCCACAAACATGTCTGCCCCTCACCTTCTGTCTCTTCCCTCCTTCCCTGTAGATTGTAAGCCCTCGCGGGCAGGGACCTCTCTCCCTCTGTGCCAGTGGTTAGTCACTTATTGTCACTTTGTAATTATTCGACCAATGTTATTTATGTACTTGTCTGAAATGTACAGCGCCCTGGAACCGCTCCAAAATAAATGATAATAACAATATATTATTTATATATATATATTATATATATATATATATTATATATATATATATATATATATTATATATTATACATATATATATAAAGAATGTAAAAATGATGTAAAATAAAGCGTTAAGGGCCACATGTATGAAAACTGTCTGGGTCTAAAACTCACTTTGTGCCCCTCTCATTTTTCCAGAGCACTATATGAAATGAAAGGGGCATTCTAATTGGTTGCTATGGGCAACAAAGTGAGTTTTAGACCTAGACCGTTTTCATACATGTGGCAAAAAAATAGTAAAATAACCCAATGTGAGTAAGTGTTATAACATTCAAACCTTTGTGTACTAAAAAAAACTCTGAAAACGTGACTGGACAGGAAGGGGGTTAACAACGTGGTCAGGAGCTATACATCCAGTTGTTGTCACCAGCTTTGATTTTTTACATGCAGTGCTGCGCACACAAAGAGAGGGGGTTAGCTGTTGCAAAATACGGCAGTCACTTGTTATACCTAAGCTAAACGGAAACATTAAAATCCAAGCTTAACCCATGAAAAGTTGTTCCCATTAAAGTTTGTGTCTGTCGATTTGCTTTCTTTTTCAGGAACATTATTTGTTGTTAGTAACAAAGACGTTACTTAAGAGCTGGAAACAGCGGAAGGAATCCATGGGGTTTTAGTGAAAATATCCAGAAGACAAAATCAGGCATAATGAAGCAATTCACACTATCAATAAATAAAATGAAAAGCAAGTATATTTAATCTCCATGTCAGGCAGTGGTTGAACCCCCAAGGGGGGATGCCTGGCTGGCAGCGGTGACGGCTCATTATTTTTGATTTTGACTGTGTGATAACTTGTCAGATATATTTCTCACGGTTGAAGATGTTAACATATTTTTCATTTACATGAAAGCAGACAAAGTACAACTGAATGCAAATTTGGGCAAGCAATATTTAAGATGGATGCCTTGGATATCAGTTTGTTCTGTCAATAATAATGACTATCGACTTCTAGCACATTTGTAAACCATGGAAGAGCATTAGTGTTTTATATCGAGGTATTTCCTTTTTTTAACTGGATTAAAGGGGTTGTCTCACTACAAAGATTGCTTTTTAAGTTAAAGATTTTGCAAAAACAAGTCACTTTGCAATATATGTCCATTAACAGTGTCCTACTAATTCTGAGATATCCCCTCTTGTATGGGCTGCATCAGCTCCTCAGGTCATTATAGCTACAGACCTGTTCAATCTCTCCTGACAGGCTGCCAGCACTGGTTGCTATAGCTACAGACCTATTCAATCTCTCCTGATAGGCTGCAAGCACTGGTTGCTATATCTACAGACCTGGCTTCTACTGCAGCCTAGTAGAAGCCAGTAAACACGCCATTGAATTAAAGAAAACAGGACTGAGGTAAGATGAGCCAATGTAGTGAGACAACCCCTTTAATTTAAAGGGACTCTGTCATTAGGTTTATACTGTCGTATGTGTGGGAAGCGTAAACCAGCAACAGAGACCCTGACTGTGGAGCTGTATTATTTCTTTTCATGCAATGGTTTATGTACTGCACAGCGAGCGGAGCACACTAGTCCTGCCAAGGATGTGTGCATGCTCTGTAACCCTGGACATGCAAGTGCTGCCCTCCCACTGTTGATTGACAGCTGTCTACTTATACTGTGTATAGGTATCAGCGGTGGGTCAGCCGGGGGAACGCAATACAGTTGCAATCCGTCCCTGAAATAAGCCGTGTGAACGGCCCCTATCAGTCTCTACTAGGCCTTGCAGCCTGAGGGGGTCCAAAAGCCCTCCTGCCACATGAGGAGCTACCAGCATTGTAAAATTGATGTGGGAAGCTTGCAAAATACATAAAAAACATTTTCACCATTCATCATTATTAGAAATTCTGTAGCAATTTTGTTTTGCTGGTATCTTACTGATCCATAGTGTACAGCTTGTCTTAAGGAGATATGACCAGTGATGAGATCTGCTCAGTCTTGCTGAATATGCTCAGATATCTCCTCTCATCTAAGGCAGCTACTGACAGTCTATTCTCTGCCTAGTAATCACACACACTCACTGCTGAGCGAGTGTTCAACCCCAGGTGCTCACATTCTATTCCTTTCCTCTATGCTCTTTAGTAATTAGTCAAACAGTGCAAATAAATAAAAAGAAAATTAAATCATGCACATGCATTGGGAAAAAAAAATCCACAATTTGGTTCTTACAGGGGAGGCAGAAGTGCCAACTACAGATCTACATTGTAGCTACTCACAGCTCTTAACATAAACTGACCTTTGTTTGTCTAGAATGAGCACACTGTGGGGAAAGACATGGTGATGTCAAGCCTGTTGGGTTACATGATATGCAGTTCAATCATACACACCCCCTTTTGAGCACATTTAAAGCTAAAGCTGGATAAACCAGACATGGAATGCCTTCATTCCAAAATCCCTTTAAACACAATGCCATGCTTGAATGGTGGATTTCCCATTTCACTAATTCAAACATGTAGGCAAATGTAAACAAAGACTATTACCAAATACATTGCTGTAATAATTTTGTTTAATTTCAGAGTTAGAGCAGTTCTTGTCTCCTGCTTGTTTGCACAAGCTTCTCTAGCTTCTCTTTTTAAGCTTCAACCACCTATCTCTGCTTTAGCAGCTCTGGCCACGATGGTGATGTCACTCCCTGCTGTGTCTTATCTGCAGCACAGGAGCTTATTTATCTTTCTTACTGATAAACTTTAACTCTTTAGAGCTCTGTAGCCCTTTGCCCTTCTGTCAAAACCTCTGCACTACCAGGGTCCCTCTAATAGGCTTAGCTAGGAAGAGCAAAGCTGAAATGTCAGACAATGCTGTAGAATCTCCCACAGCCTGAACAGGAAGTAGGAGCCTGAAGCTGGCTGTGAATAACAGGTTCTGTGAAACAGCCAGATGGGAAAACCTATTTAATTAGGCTGTGCAGGGTAGTAGAAAACACATATTGCCCCATTAAATGGTGCATAGGTGCAGCTTCTCTACCCTCAGCTCAGAGCTCTAACACCTTAATGACTGCCCACTGTCTTTTGATGGCAAGCAGTGCATGTCTTCTGTCTGCATTCATGCCAAAAGATGTTGCTGCAGACAGAGGGGGTTTGTGGCTACCAGCAGAATATTCTTTGTCCGGTGAAATTGTACAAACTTTCAGGGATTTTGTTTATGGATTTATGGAGTCAACCTTATCTCAGTATTTTGGGGAAACAAAGTGACAAAAAAAAACAATTTTGTTGTTATGTATTTCTTTTTTTTTATGGTGTTCATAATGTGAGATAAAAATATGGGGCCTCATGTATGAAAACTGTCTAGATTTAAGATTTTCTTTGTCACCCATAGCAACCAATCAGAGCGCCCCTTACATTTCATCTAGTGCTCTAAAACAATGAAAGGGGAGCTCTGATTGGTTGCTATGGGCAACAAAGAAGGTCTTGGACCTAGACAGTTTTCATACATGTCCCCCATGATATTTTCATACATCAGACTTTTATGGACATGCAAAAGCCAGGCACTTTTAGTCCCTCAAGGGAACCACAAGGGGGCGAAATCGCCTGTACACTAATATGCAATACAACAGTATTGCAGGACATCATTCTAAGATGTACTAAGGAGGACTAAGATGCCTTCATTAAACCCCTAGTTGCCATGATAACCTTTTGTCAACCCGTCAAGGCGTTGAAGGGACCTAATTGGAAGGGGGGAGGCAGCAGAGTGGTGCGGCATTTTAGAATCATTTAGATGCTGCAGTTGTGTTGACTGCAGCATCTAAGAGGTTAAAGGAATGGGATTAGAGTTACCTCCAAGCCTGGCTTTTAGTGGCAGATATTGCACAAATTCAAAAGTGCACTCCCAAGCAAGAGTCATTATATAGCAATTTTCTCCATATAAAACACTCTTATTTATTTTATCTTGTATTAAATAGAAGCCTATAATGCATATATATTTCGTACCACTGATAAAGAGAAGTCTCTCAGCAATGTAACACTTGCGGTTTATAACGATCTCCAATTCTGGAGTAACATATCAGAGAGAATGTCCTCAGCGTGGGCGCTTCATTCTGCAGTTCGCACGGCCATGTCCGGTGTGTGCAATCCCGCTCCGCAACGTTTCAGGGTCCAACCCCCTTTCTCAAGCATACGTGATCCCTAGACTGCCTACCTGATAGGCCATGTTCACACGGCTTAAAATTGGACGTATTTCAGTCCGTAATTACGTGCCCGAGTGCGCAAATTACGGCTGGAATACATCCCAGTCATTACGGTAATCCACAGTTCTCATAGAGAACTATGGATTACGTCTCCTCTCCCTGCTCGGCGAATCCGCCGCGGGGAGAGATAAGTGACATGTGAATTACCAGCGGCGTATACGCGCCGCTGGTAATGCAAGTCTATGGGCCAGCGAGGTGCCGCCCCCCCCCGCTCCCGCCCCCGGCCACACGGCGTAATTGCGAGGCGTAATTACGCCCTGCAAATACACCATGTGAACATAGCCTTATACGTTATAATGATAGATAAAAATACATAATACTTTTACAAAAATACTTTTACAAAAATACACTATAACATACGATATCATATAACATTACAAACATTAACTACAGACTAGTAAAGAAATCAAAATTAGGGGTAAGTGTACCGAGTGTAAAAATCCAGTAAACCTCTCGTTGCATGCCATTTCTTTTTATTTATGATTCGTCTACTCCATAAATAAGTGGCAGATGGCAGCTGTAATTATCAGCTGATGGTGACCAACTGTTACTTATGTCATTACGTCAAGAATCGGAAGGGGGCTAAACCCATACATGGTCTTTAAAAAGAACCTGTCACCTTTTTTAACCCCCCTTTGCTGAGGACCCGGTGTTCAGCCCTGCGTTTTCATCTGTGTCCCTTATTCTGTGATGCGTCGTTTAAAAGAATTTGGCTCAAATTTGCATTTTTTCACCAGAAAAGAGTAAAATATCTTTTTTTTTTTTTCCATATCCCCCCCCCCTGAGGCTAGCCCCACCTCAATGAAAAACCTATTACTTTGAAAGGAGAAAATATGAATAATTCTGTGGGTGGAGGCTGCCTTGGTGGGGGGGGCTAACCCCAGCTCATAAAAAGAATTTGAGGGTAAATGCTCTAAAACTACAGCACCTTACGAATTAAGGGCACACGGGGGAACTCAGGCGTCACTAGCTTGGCTGTTTCACCCAAAGGGGGGGCATAACCTATGGCGGGTTCCCCTTTAAAGAGAATCCAACACCAACTGAGGGCAGCAGCAATTAGTGACAGATACCCCAATTCTAGTGATCTAGCAGCTGAGCACATACCTGTAGGTATTTACGAGCTGCTGCTCTCCCTGCCCACCTGTGACTAATTTGACGCTTTTGCTTATGCTGTTTATGACAGCTTCAGTAGGGGAGGGAGGTGGGCAAGTTTTGGGCTTAGTGTTGGGGGACGCCTCGTTTTTAGAAAACTGCAGCATGAAAACTTGCAAGTTATATAAGGTCATAGAATCTCTGCCCTGAGATAGAGCAGTATAAACTTGATTACAGATTCCAGATAGAAAGCTGTATGTCTAAGAACTGCACATTTGTAATATCAATGACATTCAAGGCTAGAACAACAAAAAAAAACCATGGTCCTCAATGACTGATGCCAATTTTGCTCTTTGCACCCAATTTTAATGCAAAGTCACATGAAGTCTGGGACATAAAGTCACAGTCTGAAAAAGTCCTGTAGCTGTTTTACTTTTGACCTTCACTTTTGCTTGCTAACAAATTTAATGTCAAAACGCCAAAGATGCTGCATACTTTGTGTACAAATAATTTCCAATTTCATAGCTCAGCGGTATTCAAAGTCACTGTCATCCTTCTTACAAACGTGTTTTTTTCTAAGTCTATCAAACACTCAGCCTTACAGCATGATTTATTTTGGAAATAGACTAATGTTAACTCTACCCCATCAAAATGCCTTTGGCCTTGTAAAATAATTTAGCTTGGGTAAATATAGTGTAGGAAAAATGTTAAACAGAAAAAGCAAGTAAATCCCCTAACAGTTACATTAAAATTAAAAAAAAACTCCAAAAATGTTATACTGTCTATTTTGAATGTACATCTCAAGTAAATTCAGTTGGGCCATAAGTCTGAGGCCATAAGTGTATATTAACTCCTTAGTGATGTAGCTTATTTTAGCCTTAAAGGGTTATTCCAGTATACAAAACTTGACACCAACTGAAAGTATGCAGTACAATGTCAAAATCCTCAGTATACAGTAAAAAAAATCTATTTAGTAGTTTTCCACATAAGTACTCCCGACTTACAGTCCCAAAATGATTGGTACAGCTTGTTGCCCCGGGGTTTCGACCGTTTTAGTGTTACTTTTCTGGTTGAGCATGCCTTTTCCCCTCAGGATGGTGAGGTATTTGTCTATGAATCAGTAGAGGATGGAGGGGCTATAACTGGGCACTAATGTGAGAGGTTTTATAGCGATGGAGTGCAATATGAGGTGCACAAGAGGGAAGGAGTCATTGCTCTTCAGTCACCATAGGAATACAAGAGTAGTGATAGATGCCAGCAATAGAATATATAGTCTGATGTCAGCAATAGATGTCAACAGTAAAAGATGTAGTCTGCTACCCGCAAGGACTTCTGATTAAAGGGGTTCTCTGGGAACATCTTTAATTTGTTTGGTCTCAAAATGTATTTTTAAAATTTTTTAAATTCAACTTATATTTTTTATTTACCTTTTTGCTGTGAAAACCAAAGACCCCTTCCTCCCCCCCCCCCCCCACCTTTTAAAAACCCATGGGGACGTTCATTGATCACATGGTTTTGCTTCTGCCCCAGTGGGTGTGCTTTGAAGCCAGGCTCAGCTCAGAAACACTCCCCTGCAGTGGACGTGACCTTAGCAGAGAACGATCTGGCCACACAGTAGTGAGGGTATTCACACCTGCAAGCCTTTAGTTTGAAAGTGAATAGAAGCCAGCAAGAGTAATTTTATGGGGGTTGTGTTACATCTGTAAGCGGTTTACATAGTGACTCATGAGTCCTAACTATCATCATTATCTAGACAGAAAGTAAAGAGATGGGGGGATTACACACTAATGTATGCACACAGACTCTAGCAGTAATAACTGTGGAGGTAAGTTCTAGATAACAACTGCAATGCAGTCTGGGAGTTGTAGGAAAGAGATGCTAGAGAACTACTGACTTTTTTTTTTTTGGAGGGGGGGGGGGCGCAGACACTTGACTGTATGGAGCCCTTAAATTCCTGATGGTGGTCCTGACTGCATATCAGCTCCAGTAAAGTAAATTGTACTAATGTTTCTATAATCCTGGGCCATCCTTTTAACAATTGTATGCTAAAATAAAGTAAAAACCATAATACTATCGAGTCACTAATAAATGTAAATAAATAGTATAACCTAGCAGCTAAATTTAGAAGACATCAGTAAAATACTGATTTATAGGCCTCATGCATTTGAGAAGGAACCTGTATGGGCAGAGTTATTTTCCCCTAGAAACAATGGTGGGAGTTTATAGCTAGCTTTGCATTAGATTTCTGGTGGAATATAGGGATACATTTTAGTGCTAGTTCATTTTGTGTAAAATTGTTTGACTTTTTCACTTTTGCGCTACTCAAAACACTGTTTTAAAAATGGGCAGAGCTCAGTGTTAGGGGCTGTTCACGCGGCACAGTGCAAATACTGGTCAGAAATCCCAACCAGTATATGTACTGTTTTGCAGCCGTGCACACGGCCGCTGGAGGACGGCTTTTGTTCGCGGTTTGCGGAGTAAAACTCTCCCCCCTCGCATTGAGATGTTCATATTCCGCCCAAAAACCTGGGGGAAGAATGAACATGTTGAATGTTTGTCGGACCGCCGACGGTCTGAAAAACCGCCCGACGGAAAATCCGTGCAGTGGAGACCGCTGTGCGGGTTTTCCATAGTGGTCCATATTAAAAGTTGTCATCCAGTTTACAGGCGGTTTTCAAAACCGAAAACCATCTGAAAAACCGGGTGAAAACCAGTGCCGTGGGGACAAGCCCTTAGGGTCTCCTACAGTTACACATAAATTAGCGTAAAATATAACTGTAAGTTTCAGTGGATTGATACACAGACAAACACACACCTAACTTATTAAGAGGACTGTGCTGCTTAATAAATTGAGTGTATCCTACTTCAACTAACTTGGAGTCTGAAATCGTTGATTCTAATAAATTCCCACCATACTGTCTTGTGTAGAGTAGCAATGTATATTTGACATCTGATGGAGTACTAAATCCATGTTAAATTAGAGACGTACAGAGGTGCAGTATAGTCCCAGAATACCTCTTTGTACCCGAGACCTAAAATGTTTAATTTTCACAAAATTGTGACAGCACAATAGTAGAAAAAAAAACTTGCTACACTACTGTTTGCATCTACATCTTTCTATTTCTCTATCTATCTAGCTCATGTAGAGCAGTAACTTGTGATCATGGGAACTCACAGCTAAGTATTGAAAAGATACAGGTGGTGTTCAATTGCAAACAGGAATTTGTATGCTCTTTTTTTATACAAAGTGCAAGGTAGACATGACTCAATGGACAAACACAGAGGCGGGACGACGGGTAGGCCAAGGTAGGCGACCGCCTAGGGCGCCTACCTCTGCCTGTCCCTAAGGGGCGCAGGCAGGGCCCCGAACGTCGCCGGGCTCCAGGCCGCTGCCATGGGCCTGAAGCGCTGGCCGCCTCTGCGACCGCTTCGACAGTGTCGGACCCACTCACCGGAAAATCGCTGGATCCTCCGGTAAGCTGCAGGGCCGACACAGCGGGGCCGCCGGGTCCTCATAGCGCTGAGGACCCGCCGCAGCCCCGTGCGCCTCAGCTGGACAGCGTCGCGATGAAGTGATGTCATCGCGACGCTGCCTATCCTCGGGCGCACAGCGCGTCACAGGCCGTGCACCCGAGGAGCTGCCGGAGGAGCGCGGGACTGAAGAGGACAGAAGAGGAGCACGCGCCCGGGAAGCAGGTAAGGTGAGTATTAATGTTGTTATTTTTAAGTGCCTGCCTGTGGCCCCAATAATGCCTGCCTGTGGCCCCTATATACTGCCTGTGGCCCCTATAATGCCTGCCTGTGGCCCCTATATACTGCCTGTGTGCCCCTATATACTGCCTGTGTGCCCCCTATATACTGCCTGTGGCCCCTATAATGCATGCCTGTGCCCCTATATACTGCCTGTGGCTCCTATATACTGCCTGCCTGTGGCCCCCATATACTTGCCTGTGGCCCCTATAATGCCTGCCTGTGGTCCCTATACACTGGGCCCGTGGGCCCCTATAATGCCTGCCTGTGTGCCCCCTATATACTGCCTGTGGCCCCTATAAAGCCTGCCTGTGTGCCCCCTATATACTGCCTGTGGCCCCTATAATGCCTGCCTGTGGCCCCTATAATACCTGCCTGTGGCCCCTATACGCCTGTCTGTGGCCCCTATAATGCCTGCCTGTGGCCCCCATACGCCTGCCTGTGGCCCAAAAATGCCTGCTGGTGCCCCCATACGCCTGCCTGTGGCCCCCATACGCCTGCCTGTGGCCCCATACGCCTGCCTGAGCCCCTATACGCCTGCCTGAGCCCCCATATACCTGCCTGTGGCCCCTAGTTATATACCTGCCTGTGTGCCGCTATATACCTGCCTGAGTCCCTATAGCCATATAACCTGCCTGAGTGCCCCTATATCTATATACCTGCCTGAGTGACCCTATGTCTATATACCTGCCTGAGAGTTACCCTATGTCTATATACCTGCCTGAGAGTGACCCTATCTCGATATACTGCCTGTGAGTGACCATATATCTATATACCTGCCTGAGTGCCCTGTTACAATATACATATACCTGTCTGACTGAGAGGGCATATCTATATACCTGTCTAACTGAGGGGACATATATACCTGTCTAACTGAGGGGACTTATATACTTATAAGTAAGGAGTTGCTGGAAATGTGAGGATTCTAAGATATTTGTGTCCAAATCTGCAGGGACGAGTATTGGCCAGGAGCAATCAGCAGGAAGGTGTGAACCAGATGGAGAAGAAAAGGGAAGGTGAACGACGCTGATCAGAAATGATGTCTCTGGTGAGTCACTCAATGTAACTGCAGTGTAATCACTTATATTTCTGCAGAGCCTACATACAACTAGTATCTACCACTATATGGTCACTGTATGGCGGTGGTATATGTAGTCAGAGCCTGTGTACAGCTGATAGTCACATGTGGGGGTCGCGTTTGGTCAGGGTCTGGCAGGATTATTTGAGCCTTTAGTAATAGTTTAGGGTCTTGGTTTTGTAGGAGTGTTTTTTAGTAACAATCATCCGGTATATTTGCTCCATGTATCGGTGGATTATTTGGTGACTGTTATTTGCAGAAAATTAGTGACAGGACCTGGCGCAGGGGTGAGAGGAATTAGTGTTTGGGGGGGGCGATTTTTTGGGGAGTGAGGGGGGCGCGCCATTGGCTGTACTTGCCTAGGGCACCAAAATGCCTTGTCCCGGCCCTGGACAAACACATGCATGTTTGAACTTGTTAGTAGTGCTAGCTGCTCTCTCCCCCTCACCCTTCTTGTCAGTTGTAATCAATATCCTGGAGCAAGAGGTACACAGCAGCGTGGCTCAGCAAATTATTATTACATTTTTGAAATATGAAGGTGTCATTCCATCTCAGATTAATTTGAAACTTAAAAATCAATTTGGAGATAAGTGTCTCCTTCAGCTTAGAATGTATGATTGGTGCAAGTCATTCAGAGAGGGTCGGGACAGTTGAAAATTAATCACATGTTCATGTAAAGAACCTAGACCGATGAAGACAATACTCACATTCACACTGCCGCTTTGACAATGAAAATGTTAAGTGTCCTACCTCATCTTCCATATAGCCCAGATGTAGCATTATTGGAGTATCATCTCCTCAGTCCACTTAAGGAACTTTTAGGAGGAAAGATATTTAACACCTTAAGGACCCGGCTTTTTTTTGTTGTTGACACGTTCGTTTTTCCCTCCTCGCCTTTTCAGAGCCATAACCTTTTTATTTTTCCACCTACACAGACCTATGAGGGCTTTTATTTTGCGGGACAAGATGTACTTTCTAATGTTGTTATTCACTGTATTATAGAATACACTGGGAAACCGCAAAAAAATTCCAAGTGGGACAAATTGTGAATTTTTTTTTATTTTCGCCATGTTTCTGGGTGTTTTGCTTTTACGATGTTCAATCTTTGGTAAATATAATGTATGTATTCGGTCCGTAAAATTTTCCCGCAGTTTCGCAAATTAC